>JAAAKG020147380.1:0-10472 GCA_010014905.2 Druon quercuslanigerum
AGAACCATTGAGAGGAATTTCACCTGGAATAAATCCCCGCTCGTGTTTATGAACTCATAAAACCCGAGCTGGGAAAATCTTCTTTCCAGGGTAAAATTGTCTCTTAATGGCATCTTAACGACCTCACTTTCCCTCCGAGTTTGAAAGCATGGGAGAAAGAAAGTAACAAAGCCCACCTGGGACAGCTGCGGTGGAAGGTTTCCCCATCACGCACCAGGCCCAGGCTAAGCGTCGGCCTTCAGCCTACAGCTCTCTCTCTCTCTCTCTCTCTCTCCCAAAGGGAAGAAAAACCCGGCAGTGACAGCCAACTCTGTCGTTTTCCCCTTTTGGTAATTTTTTTTTTCTAAATTTTTCTTCAGCCAATGTTTTCGAATGAGAAAATAATAATTTTTATCTTTTACGCGCTATTTTATTTATATTCACGCGTTTTATTTCCAAATCTGTTTAGCATTTTTACCTTACTAGCGAATTACCATTATTTTACTCCTTATTCGTAACATTATTTTAACTTGTACACATTTTATTCGTAACGTTTGTATTCCTGTTTTATTTTACACTTTTGTTTGTATTGTAACGTACATCTTAATGTTTTTCCGTTTTAATTTGTATTTTACACGTTAGTTCTATTTTTTTCTTTTACTCGCATTTTTCTTTTGCATTTTATACACTTTCATTTTATTCATGCTTCTCGATATTTTGTACCAAATATTTTACTGTCGTATTTTTACGTTATGCACGCATTATTTTAATTTTTTGTACCCAATTGTTTTCTACGCTCATTTTACTCAATTTTTATGCACAATTCATTTTTTTTCATACTCAATTTCTGTACACTGTACGTTTTGCTTTTATAGTTACGCCTTCTTAAATATTTTTATACTTTCTACTCGATCCTTCTTTCATGCGGTAGACTTTATGTTAATGCTTCGTACCCTTTTTTTATAAACGTTATTTTTATTTTATTTTACTTCATGCGACAAACTTTGTACGCGCCTTATTTATTTTTTTCACAGTGTATTTCTTATATCACCGAACTCTGTTTTCTCGCATCTGTTTTATGTACACCTTTTATTTTTACATTTTACCGTCATTAATTCCGTAAACCTTTAAATCACGATTTTTTTCCATTTTTCTTTTCTTTCTCTTCGTGATTCATAGGTTACTCTTGTATTATTCGTGTAGAAATCTCATTTCGAAAGTTGTATTTACGAATTTTAGTGAAAAACATTTCACGACACCCTGTATCTTTTCTACGAGCTTACCGCGCTAAAATTCCGACTTAGCGAAACTTACGCGAGCATCTTCGTTCGCGCACGAAGTCGCGCCAATCGAAAAATAGCGCCGAGGCGGTCGAAACGCCCCTCGACGGTACCGCGCCAATCGCTGGCCGGCAGCCTCGCACCGAGCGCTGTATAAAAGACGGTGCGTTCGACCGAACGAACGCACTCTTGCTCCATCGCTCCGACAGGACTTAACCATCCACTGGTTAGTCCTACTCTGTAAGTATTTAGTTCTGGGCGCAGAGTAAATTTTTGAATACCTCAAACATCCAAGTTTTATTTAAACTTCCTTTCACACCTTCCTCCAAACATCACCTTCATCCTAGACACCTTTTCCATTCTCCTATGTCTAAATCTAGCACAAAACGTTCCCGTCCCGGCAGGGAATCCCGACTTAGATACCACCTTGCACGATTGCAGATGGACCTTGGGGGTAGTTCCCTCCCTGACCCGCGTGTCACGGAGGAGAAAAGAGCACCCAGGGCCATTGTGAAATCAGTGGTGGTTATTCCAGAACATTCCCGATTCCAAATTCATCGTCCTTCTCCACCACCTAGGCCTCCAACCCCTCGTACCCCCTCACCCCGCAAAGAACAGCAGGATCTTAGCGATGACGATGACGTCATCATCATACATTCACACATACACACATACATTCACACAGAGCACTGGTTCTTCGAACCAGCTCTAACACACTAACACGGGGCACTGGTTCTTCGAGCCAGCTCCACACACACACACACACAGCACTGGTTCTTCGAACCAGCTCTGACACACTTACACGGGGCACTGGTTCTTCGAACCAGCTCCAACACCCACACCCGGAGCACTGGTTCTTCGAACCAGCTCCATACACGCACACGGGGCACTGGTTCCATGAACCAGCTCCAACGTACTCACACCCACAGAGCATTGGTTCTTCGAACCAGCTCTAACACACAACCACACCCATAGGACACTGGTCCTTCGAACCAGCCCTAACTCCTCCGGAGCACTGGTTCCTCGAACCAGCTCCATCCCGCTCTCCTGCCGAGGTACTGGTTCTTTGAACCTACCTCCCCGACACACATAAACACGAAACACTGGTTCCTCGAACCAGCCTCACCATCATCCACGCTTCTGGCTCCACACACCTTCAGCACACACTCCACGCATCAGCTTCACACACGCACCACACAACAAGATACAGTCGGAACCTCCACACCCACACCTCCGGCAAGTATCATGATAAATATAAATATTTTTTAGTTAATAGTAACTGAGTAAGCGAAAAATTGTTTTGAATCTAGTGTCCTGATTTATAGCTCGAATGCACTCATATTTTACTGTTTTCTTATTGCTGTTAAGGATGCAGCAGACAACAGCTTTTGTTCCATTGTATGAACAACTTTCGCCAAATAGCATATAAACTGTAAATGTGAAAAATTTTACATTAAACCAAATTTAACTTTAGTTTTTTCCTTAACAGTGTTTCAGATCAAAATTGAGAACTTTTAAACGTATTAATTTATCTTAAACAAAAAAAAATATCTTCTATTATAAAAGGTGATTTTTTATTAAGGTATTAAACATTTTTACAAAATAATCAAATGTAAAACATAATAATTCAATTTTTAACATTAAAAGATAAATTATTAAGGAAAAAGTGTCATAGTTTAGATTTCAATAAAAAAATTAAACAATATTCAAGAAATAAATGAATTGTCAACCAAATAACGACAAATTTTCAACCAAAAATAGAACACTTAAATTTTCAGTTAAAAAAAATTCAATTAAAAAAATTAATTAATGTTAATGTAAAAATTTGTTATTTGGCTAAAACTTTAAGAATTTCCATAAAAAGAGATCTACTTTGGTTGCAAATTTAACTGTTTTGTTCAAAATTCGTCCGATGTGGTTGAAAATTCAACTCTTTTTGTAAACCATTAACCTTTTATTTAAAAATAATATTGTGTTGCTAATAAGACAACTGAAATATTTTTTGGATGAAAACTATTTTTTCTGAAAATGTATGTTTTTGATTTAAAAGTTTATCTTTTCAGTATAAATATTGCATCTTCCTTAGGAAAACGAAACAGTTTTGTTAAAGATTAAAATATTTCATAGAAAATTTACTTTTTGTTTTAAAATCCTATTTTTGTGTTGACAAATCAATTGAAATCTTTTTAAATGAAAATTCTACCATTTTTCGAAAATTTGTGTTTTTGGTTTGAAAATGTACTTGTTTTATTATAATTTTTATTTTTCTTGGTATTGAAAGGAGAACTGAAATCTTTTCTGGATGAAAATTTAATTTTTTTATACTTTTTTTTGAAATTAAAAATTCATGTGTTTTGAGCGAAAGTTTATCTTTCTTGAATAAAAATGTAACTGTTTGGTTGAAAATTAAACTATTTTGTTAAATAGTCATATATTTCGGTTGAAAAATGAACTAAAATGATTTCTAGATGAAATGTTTTCTTTTTTAAAATTTTCCTACTTTATTAGAAATGCATCGTTCTTGGTTGCAAAAGTTGTTTCTGGATTAAGAAATTTTTTTCTTTTAATAAGGTAAGATAAATTTGACCCTTTCTGCAGAAAAATCAATTTTTAGGAGAAACTTTTTTCTTGATTATAAATTCATTTTTTGATCGTGAAGAGTTAACAGAAATGTCTTAACAGAAAATTGAACTATTTGTTTAAAATTATATTTTTTTATTTAAAATTTCATAATTTCAAGTAGAAATATAATTTTTTTTCTTAAAGAATTATATTTTTATTCAAAAATTCATCTCCTTGGTTAAAAGTTCAACTATTTTTTTTGAAAGAATCTTTTTTAATTGGTAATTCAACTACTCAGGTAAATGTTAACGTAAATTTTTAAATGTTTTTTTTTTATTGAATGCTTAAGTCTTTGTTTGAAAATTTAACTATTCAGACGAAAAAGTCTTTTTTTTATAAAAATTTAGCTATTTAAAAGAATTTTTTTAAACTAAAAAATAATTTGTTTTAAGAGAAATTTTATCTTTTTTTGAGAAAATTCAATTTTTCCGTAGAGACTTACTTCTCGTTTAAAAAATATTTTTTGATCGTTAAGAGTTAACTAAAATCTTTTTTTAAAGAAAATTAAACTTTTTTTTGAAAACTCAATTTTCAACTTAAAAATTCATCTGTTTTAGCAAAAAATATCAATTTTAAATGAAAATGGAACTTTGGTTTAACATTAATTTTTTACCTGAAAATGTAACTTTTACATTTTTTAAATATTGATATTTTTTAGTTGAAATTTTTCCCTTTTTAGTGAAAAAAATAATTTCTTGGTTTTAAATTTTACGCTTGTTGAAAATTAATTTTTCGTTGAAAATTAAAATTTTATCCAAGATTCAATTTTTGTATACAAAGTTTGTCTTTTGGTTTCAAGGTTCAACAATACAGATAAAATTTTATTTCTTTCTTGAGCAAAAAATCCTTATTTTTTGAAAATTCGTCTTCTTGATTAAAAATGTTTTTTCAAATAAATTTAATCTTTTTTAAATAAAATATAAAATATTCCACTTTTTTCTTGCGCATTGATCTTTTTGGTTTTAAAATTCATGCTTCTTAGTTTAATTTTTTTTATTTTTTTTATTGAGAATTTAATTTAATTAATTTTTAATTCATATTTCGATCTTAAAAAGTCCACTAGAATGTTTTTTGGATGAAAATCAAACTGTTTAAAATTTTTCTTTATAATATTTTATTTGTGTTAAGAAAAATTTAATCCTTTTTGGAAAAAGTTAAATTTTTTCACAAGAAACTTATTTCTAAATATAAAATTCACATTTTGATCGTAAAAAGTTAACTGAGAACTTTTAAAATGAATAATTAAACTATTTTTTTGAGAATTTATCAATTTTATTAAAAAATTCATCCGTTTTAGTAAGAAATATAATTTTTTTTATGAAAATGAAACACTTTGTTAAGTTTTAATGAAAAAGTCTTTTTTAATTGATAATTTAACTACTTGGGTAAAAGTTAAACTAAATTGTTAAAAAAAATTATTTGAATGAAGCCCTATGTTTTTTTTTTTTTTTGAAAATGTAACTATTTACTCAAAAACCTTTTTTGGTTCAAAATTAATTTTTAACTGAAAATGCAACTTTTTCATTTTGTTAAGATTAAATTTTTGTTTGAAAATTAAATTTTTGTAAAAAAAATCCGTCTTTTCGCTTGAAGATTCAACAATTTAGATAAATTTTTTTTTGAGGGAAAAATCTTTGTTTCTTACAAATTTGTCTTTTTTTATACAAAATTTATATTTTGGTGTTAAAAAAAAATTTTTTGTGGATTGAGAATTAAATTTTTGTTATAGAAATTGTTTTTTTATATTTTGATCTTAAAAAGTCGATTAAAATCTTTTTTGTATGAAAATTAAACTATTGCTTTTAATTTTCTTAGAAATAAAAATTCATTTATTTTAAGAGAAATTTTATATTTTTTAGTAAAAATTAATTTTTTTCGTAAAAACTTATTTCTAATTTAAAAATTCATATTTTGATCGTTATAAGTTAGCTGAAACGATTTTTAACAGAAAATTAAAAAAAAATTTAATTTATCTTTTTGATTTAAAAATCCATGTTTTAGATAAAAACAACTTGAATTTCAATCAAAATCAATTTCAGGTTTCTTGGGCAAAAATGCGTCAGTTTCGTAGAAAATTAATTTTTTTTTAATAGTCATATTTTTGTAGAGAGAAAGTTCGTCTTTTGACTTCAAGGATCAAAAATTTAGAAAATATTTTTTTTTCTTGAGTACAAAATCCTTATTTAAATAGTTACATTTTCAGTTAAAAAATTAATTATCAAGAAAATAAAACATTTTCAATTAAAGAAATTAGTTTTTAACAAAAAACATTAAATTTCTACAAAAAAAGCAATTTTAAACATGATAAATGAATTTAAAAAAAAAATAAATGTTTAACCAAACATGGAATAGTTAAATTTTTAGCTGAAAAATTAATAAAAAAAGAATTTTGAAAACAATAGTTAAGTTTGTAAGCGAAGAAATTAATTTTTAACTAAACTGTTGAATATAAAAAAATGGAAAAGTAAAATTTTTAATTTAAAAAGTTAGTTTCCAATTAAAAAATCATTTTTAACTAAAGAAATGAATTTCAACCAAAAAGATTAATTTTCTAAAAAAGGAGATAAATTTTTAATAAAATACATGAATTTTTAACTGAATGGAAAATTATTAAAAGATTATTTGACTAAATAACTAAATTTTAAAATGAGGAACATAAATGTTCGAACAAACATGAAATAGTACAATTTTTAATAAAAAAAATTAATTTTCTACAATAACAACAAGGTCCAACAATATAGTTACATTTTTAAGAAAATAAATAAATTTTCAACTAAAATAATGAATCTTAAAAAAACGGAACTTTAAACCAAAAAGATCAAATGTCTATCAAAAAAGATAAATTTCCGACAAAAACTGAATAGTTGAACTTGCAGTCAAAAAATGAATTTTCAATAAAAAATAATTTTCAATCAAAGAAATGAATTCCTAACCACAAAAAATAATTTTCTGTCGAAAAAGGAATTTTTAAACTAATAACTGCTTTTAAAAAAAAAAGAAGACAAATTTTTAACCAAACATGGAATGTTTAAATTTTTAGCGAATGAAATTAATTGTAAAAAAAAAAGAATTTTTGAAACAATAGTTAAGTTTTTAATCGAAAAAATTAATTTTGAACTAAACTAATGAACCTTAAATAAAATAAATTTTCAACAAAAAGGTCAAATGTCTACAAAAAAGATAGATTTTTGATTTAAAAAAAATGGGAAACTTAAATTTTTAGCAAAAAAATTAATTTTTTATAACAATAATAAAGTTTAACAAAATAGTTAAATTTTTAAAAAAATAAATTAATTTTCAGCTAAAATAATGTATCGTAAAAAAAAAGGAATTTTTAACCCAAAATATCAAATGCTTATCAAAAAAGATAAATTTCCGACAAGAACGGAATAGTTGAACTTGCATTTAAAAAATTAATTTTCAATTAAAAATAATTTTCAATCAAAGAAATGACCTTTTAACAACAACAACAAAATTTCCTGCTGAAAAAGAAATTTTAATCTAATAATTTCTTTTAAAAAAAAAAGAAGATAAATGTTAAATCAAACATGGAATGTTTAAATTTTTAGGGAATAAATTAATTTTCAAAAAAAAAAGAATTTTGGAAACAATAGTTAAGTTTTTAATCGAAAAAATTAATTTCGAACTAAACTGATGTAAAAATGTTAATCCAATTTAAAATCCTAATTAGCGTTTAATAATAACGTTAATGCGCAGAATTTATTTTTTTTAGGGAAAAAAAGGAATTTTTTTAGATTGCAATGGGAACATTTTATGGTGATTTTTAAAATCTAATCTTTGGATTCTTTATTTTATTTTCAGGAATTCTGCTTAGTAAAATAATGAATCTTCAACAAAAAAATTAATTTTTACACTATAGTTGTATTTTCTAAAAAAAAAAAAATTTAACAACATTTTTAAATTTTTAACCAAACAGAGGAATTTTTAACAATGAAGATTTAAAGATCAAGTTTCTACCCGACAAAAACTGGAATAGTTAAATTTTCAGTTAAAAAATTAATTTTCAATCAAAAAATTAATTTTCAGTCAAAAAAATTAATTTTTAACCAAAAAGATTAAATTTCTACAAAAAAAGGAATTTTAAACCTAATAATTTTCATTTTTAGCTAAAAACAATATTTTTCAAAAAAAGAAGAATTTTCAAAACAACAGTTAAGTTTTTAATAGAAAAAATTAATTTATAACTAAACTGATGAAACTTTAAAAAAAAGAATTTTCAACCAATAGGGTCAAACGTTTACAAAAAAAAGAAAGATTTTCGAAAAAATGGATGTTAAATTTACAGTATAAAAATTAATTTTCAATAAAAACAAAATTATTTTTAATCAAAGAAAGGAATGTTTAACCAAAAAGATTATTTTTCTACCAAAAAATAATGTAATTTTACACTTATCACTGAATTTTGAAAAAAATATAAATTTTGAATCAAATATGGATTAGTTAAATTTTTAGATGGACAAATAATTTTCAACCAAAAAAGAAGATAATTTTGGAATAAATAGTTAAGTTTTTAGGCCAAGTAATGAATTTTTAATAAATAAATAAGTTATTTTAAATCAAAGACAATAATTTTCAACCAAAAAGAATAATCTTATACCAGAAAAGATTACTTTTTAACAAAAATTTTAACCAAATAACTGAATTTTTATTCAATGAACATAAATGTTTAACTTAACATGAAATAGTAAAATTGTTAGTTTAAAAAAAAATTTCTATCAAAATTTAAAAATTGTCAATTGAAAAATTAATGTTAAACTAAAGTAATGAATCTTTAATCAAAGAAACAAATTTTTAATCAGAAAGTTCAAATGACTATCAATAAAGATATATTTTCGTCTAAAAATAGAATATTAAAATTTTCAGTTTAAAAAAAATTTATACCCCATAACTGAGTAAACATTTAATTTTTAATTAAAATAATTAATCTTTCACCAAAAAAATAATATCTGAACCGCATAGATTCATCAGTTTAGTTATAAATTAATTTCTTTTATTAAAAACTTAACTGTTGTTTTCAAAAATTTTCTTTTTTTGAAAATTATTGTCTTTAGCTAAAAATGTAATTATTCCATGTTCGGTTGAAAATTTATATTTTTTTTAAATTCAGTTTTTAAGTTTAAAATTCCTTATTTTTATAAAATTAATCTTTTTGGTTTAAAATTAATTTTTCAACTGAAAATTTAACTGTTCCAGTTTTTGTCGAAGTCGTATCTCTTTGGATAGAAACTTAATCTTCAAATCTTCATTGTTGAAAATTTCTCTGTTTGGTTCAAAATTAAAAATTTTAGTCAAAATTTGTCTTTTTTGTGTAGAAAATACAACTATTGGTTAAAATTAATTTTCTTGTTAAATATTCATTATTTTAATGAGCAGAATTCCTGAAAATAAAATTCGTTTTTTTCCCCAAAAAAAAAATAAATTGTACGTATTAACTTTATTATTAGACGTTAATTAGTATTTTTAATTTGATTAACATTTTTACGTTCTTTATTTAAAAATTCAGATGCTAGTTTAAGCCTTTATGATCAAACATTTATTTCTTTGGTGGAAAATTAACTTTTTTGATAAAAAATTAATTTTTGAACTGATGATTTAACCATTTTATTTTTTGAACTTTTTTGTTAAAATTTAACAATGTTTTTAAAAATGTATTTATTTTGTTGAAAATTTATCTTTTTTGGTAGAAAATTCATCTCTTGGATTGAAAACTCAACTGTTCGGTTAAAACTTCATTTTTTTGTGATAATTCATTATTTTAGTTAAAAATTCCTGTAGTTTGTTAAAAATAAATCTCTGTTGATAAAAAGTTAATCTTTTTGTTGGAAATTAATTTTTTTAGATTCATCAGTTAAGTTCAAAATTTATTTCTTCGATTAAAAACTTAACTATTGTTTCCAAAATTCTTCTTTTGAAAATTAACTTCTTTCACGAAAAATTTAAATATTCCATGTTTGGTGAAACATTTATCTTTTTTTTTTTGGCAGCATAATAATTTTTTTTTGTTAAAAATTCATTCCTTTGATTGAAAATTATTTTGTATTGAAAATTAATTTTTTAACTGCAAGTTTAACTATTCCGTTTTTGTCAGAAATTTATCTTTTTTGATAGACATTCGATTTTTTTGGCTTAAAATTCCGTTTTTTAAGACTCATTATTTTAGTTGAAAACTTATTTATTTAAAAAAAAATTTAACTATTTTGTTAAACCTTGTTGTTTTTTTATAGAAAATTAATTTTTGTTACTAGAAATTTAACTATTCCATGTTTGTTTAAACATTTATTTTCTTCATTTAAAAATTCAGTTATTTAGTTGAATAATCCTTTAATAATTTTTCATTTAATTTAAAATTCATGTATTTTGTTAAAAATTTATCTCCTTTTGTAGAAAATTAATCTTTTTCGTTGAAATTCATTTCTTTAAATAAAAATGTTTTTTTAATTGGAAACTAACTTTTTAAATTAAAAATTTTACTTTTCCATTTTTTTGAAAATGTATCTTATTTATAGAAATTTGACGTTTTTGGTTGAAATTTATTTTTTTAGATTTAACAGTTTAGTCAAAAATTAATTT
>JAAAKG020147381.1:0-10471 GCA_010014905.2 Druon quercuslanigerum
GACCTTATCGTAATTTTTATCGTCCCCTATAATTTGGGGTTAGGATTTTGGATTGCTCTTAGGAGAGCTGGCGCCCTAAGGCAAACGGTCGCGTTACAAAGGGTATAATAGATTAGCAATATAATATATTATTATTTGGAAAAATATGTATTTTGAAAGACGCAATGTTGTCTGAAAAAAGACACTTTAACCTATAGGTTAAACTGTCTTTTGTTTTTTCAATTATAGATATTCGCGTAAAGTTTATCTTCGGTTTTTTCTGTATAGTTGTGTAAACGATATTACCCTAACACATGTTCATGGTTAAATCATACAGTAAATTGTTTACGTAAAGTTTGTACACTTTAATAAATCTTTAACCTAAAAGTAAAAAAGAAATTAGCTTTATTGGGCTTTAATCAATACTTTATTTTTGTGATAAAAAATATCTAGGTAAAATTTTTATAAGATGTCATCTCTTCAACATAATACTTCGAAAAAAAAACTTTCAGGTAATAGATGCGCGAATCCTTATGAAATAGGTGGTCATACAGGGGTCGATCTAAGAAATATGACGAAGAAA
Organism: Druon quercuslanigerum; assembly: GCA_010014905.2. Lineage (NCBI taxonomy): Eukaryota > Metazoa > Arthropoda > Insecta > Hymenoptera > Cynipidae > Druon > Druon quercuslanigerum. The sequence goes on from JAAAKG020147381.1 coordinate 563, forward strand.
ATGATAGACAAATTTTCAAATTTAGGTTTACTTTCAAGAAAAATTTGTAAAAATTGCCGAAATGCGTATTAAGAAAATGAGAATTTGCAGGCTAATTGTAGTATAGACAGTAGTGCATCAAACATTTGCGAAGAAAGCATTTTTTCATCTAAAAGTGATTCTGGATAATCTCCTGCAAAAAAAGTTTGTCTGTCTAGAGAAGAAGAATTAGAGAATTTACTACACGGGGTTGAAACAAAAATTTAGCAGTTTACCTAAAAATGATCCATTACGAGTATCAATTCTTACAGTAGCCCCTGATTGTTGGTCTGCACGTAAAATTGCTAAAGAATTTAAAACTTCTAGGCGAATTGCAATTAATTGAAAAAAATTAAAAAAAGAACAAGGTATTTCAAGTATGCCAATTTCAAAAACTGGTAAAATCTTACCATCAGAGACAGTAGATAAGGTCATATAATTTTATGAGTCATAACAAGACAGTCGAATAATGTCAAATAAAAAATATTGTGTAGCTATAAAAGAAAATGGTGTCAAAAAAGAAAATCAAAACATTTGCTTATGTATGATGTATACATACTACATAAAAAAATTAAAGAACTATATCCAGAAAATCCAACAGGATTGATAAAGTTTGCTGAGCTCAGACCTAATTGGTGCATACTTGTTGGTGGTAAAGGAACACATAGTGTTTTTGTATGCATAATACATGAAAATTTGAATAATATGCTTGAAGCTTCAAATTTAAAACAACCTACCAAAAATTCTGACACTCCAATAAGAGATTACAAGGACTGCTTACAATTTGTGCTGTGCAAGGAACCAAAACCTACTTGTTATTTAGATGAGTGGGATTCTTGCCCAAATTTACAACAATTTTCGGATCATGTAACCAATATTCTTGAATCAGCGGGTGTAAGTGATGTAAGTTTTAGTACGTGGCAAACGACAGACAGATGCACACTAAAGAAAGAATGTGTTTGTACAGAAGATTTTGTTACCCAAATGACTGAACATTTAAAGGAATTCATACCTCATCATTTTATTTCTAAAAATCAATGCCAATAAAAAACCAATAAAAACGTATCAGAACGAAAAAAAAGTTTAAGGATGGCGAAGTATTATTCGAAATGGATTTTGCATAAAACTCCCCATATATCGCGCAGGATGCCGCTCAAGCGTTTCATTACAACAATGACCAGTGTACAGTTCTTCCAGTGTCTTGTTATTTTAAATCTGGAAATGACAATACGCATAGTAGCTTTATTGTTTTATCTGACTGAAAGACTCATGACACTGCTTCTGTCTACCTAGTGCGGCAAAAGATCATACCAGAAGTAAAAAAAATTTGTCCAACAGTTAACAAAGTAATTTATGTTACTGACGGTGCTAGGCAGCTCTTCAAAAATCGAAACCAAATGTGTAATTTAGTGAATTTTTATGATGATTTTGATATTTTAGCAGAGTGGCATTGCCACGCAACCGCTAATGGAAAATGTGTCTGCGACGGTTTAGGTGCGACATTCAAGTGCGAAACTACACGTGCAAGTCTTCTAGCAAAACCTAATGATGCCATTTTAACATTCAATTTTCTTTATGAATAGAGCCAAAAAATATATTATTAATAAATATATATTATGCTATACTACAAAGGAGCACGAAAAAACATTGAAATTCCTCTCCAGACGATTCAACAATACTCCAGCAGTAAAAAAAATTAGCAATTCACACACATTTTTCGTTGATTCAAATGCCGCATTACATGTAAAAAGATATTCAGCTGAAAACAGTCCATATGCTATCATACAGTACTAAGATATAACTAAAGAACATAAAAACGTTAAAAAAAGTATAAAAGTACAAAAAACTAAAACTAAAAATAAATAAATAAAAAAAGTAATGCGGGCATTGTAATTTTAATACAATGACAGTCTCAACCCTATTAAATGCAGAGAGCTTTATAAAAATGGAAATTTGAAAGTAGATTTGAATTCAGTTGATTTTCCACACAGCAAGTTGCCATATTAAATCAGCCATCTTGAATTATGTCGATGTGACTTCAAATTCGTTATCAGCAACCACACTAACCCCGATATACCAAATTTGGTCCTAATCGGTTGATTTTTCAAAAATCGTCTACTGGATTTTGGTAATCTACCACATGATATTTTAATGGATGTGTAGGAGCTACAATTTGAGCCACAAACGGCGCAACATGATTGCTTTTTTTAAATTTTACAAGCATTTTAATCTGTACTCTGAATGTTTTTGGGGTTTCTGTCGTACATATTCAGGTTAAGTTAATGTGGGTACTATATGAAACTTAATTGAAACCGGTTCAAATTCGCAACTTTTCAAGGAAAAATATTGCATTTTTAACAATATAGATGAATTTTTAACCAAATTATTTTATTTTAAACCGAAAAAATAAATTTTCAACCTTAATTATGCTTATTTAACTGGAAAACTTGAATTTTCAACAAAAAAAGATGATTCGTCAAACAAGAAGATTAACTTTATACTTAAAAGGATGAGTTTTGCATAAAACACATGAATTTTCAACGAAATACATGAATTTTAAACGAAGTAGTTAAATTTTCAACTTAAAATACAAATCTCCAATCAAATAGTGGAATGTTGAATTGAAGAAGTTGAATTTCAAAAAAAATAAATAAATAAAATAGTTAAATTTCCAACCAAAGGCGATAAATTATAAAACAAAAATTGAAAAGGTGAATTTGCAGGCAAACTTTAGTACCTAAAGTGGCAATCACATTATCATTAGGAATTCCATATTTAACAACAAAAGTTTACTGTAACACATTTAAAAATTTGTAATCCAAAAGGGGAAACCTGCTGAGCAGGTAACGAAATGGTTCGTTTTTTCTAACTCACAAACTGTTTTTTTAAGCAATATTTCTGATGACGATTTTGTTGTCAAAATGCTTTTTTTGAGTTTTATTATTCGATTTACAAAAAGATATGTTTATATTTTGAGTTAAATGTTATAGATTGGTGTTCACGGACAGGCGTAATAATTCTGTGTTTATTAATCATCTGTGACTACAAATATTTCACTAGAAAAAAAGACTCACGTAAATCTCGAATAAAACGTCAAAAATGGAGGGACACACTTTAAGGTTTATACAATATTATTTGTTTGGCTTGAAAAATTTGCATGTTTTTTACCTCTAAAGTCTACAAACTTGAGACACTAGACGTTTTTTAAGCTAACTGTCAAAACGAAGGTGAAAATCCTTATCTCTTTGTACAAAATGAGGTTGCGACACCTAACGCTAATGACGTTTGGGGTGTTCTTATATTAAATTTAAGTCAATAGGAACAGCAATTTAGAAAAGCGAATGGAAAATTTTGTAAAGTATCATAATTAGTAATTATTAAATAAAAATAAGTAGGAGTTTATATTTTAATGTTATATTATTGGTACCTTAAGTTTTCCTGCAATTTGACTATCACCCATGTAGTTCATATAGTTCATCGATGCTATATACGTCATTTTTCATTGTTCTCTAACCGTTATGTGATTAGAACGTTTTTATCCCAAGCTTAGTATCTAATAATAATATAATATATGTATAATAATATTCAATTATAACGTCTAATAATGAGCTGGTTGTTTGAAAAAAAATCAGTCAGGGCTCGACGTGCCACCTCTTTCATAACAGAAATGACGCTTCGAATATTTAAGACAGCAGTCGACGCGAAGCAAAGCATACTTACATGGTGCCAAAGCTACCGTGATCAAGAAGGGATTTCTTCAGGGCGACGCTCTTCTATTGCACTACGGTCAAGCTGACCCTTGATTTTTCATTAATATTCCACAAAATATGGGGAATCTTTCCCTTTACAAATTTTAGAAACATTTTTGACATCATAAACATTATTCCTTAATAGCATAGGGACAAATCCCAGTCAAGCAATACTTCACAAATTTTCGGGAGTTTTTCCTACATTAATTCGGAAGAAATCCCATAAAGGTTAAGAACTTCTCTCACAAAATGGGGGGAAAACTTCCCAAACTCTCGGGAAAATTCTTATTATTCTTTGAGATTGTTCCCCTCGAATGTTTTGCAATATTACCAAAGTGATTGTGTGAAAAGCTTCCCAAACTTCTTGGAAAAATTCACAATATTTTTTTACAGTGTATGTTTCAATGCCAATACATGTTATGAATTGTAATAATATAAATTTATTAAAAGAATACATTTTTCATGGTAGTTGTGATTATAAGTTAGTGCAAAATAAAAAGCCAATATTAAAGTGCTCATAAAAAATAAAGTTTGTACATAATTTTTCAATATCTGAATAAGCAGTAAAATATATATATATTTGATTTAATAGTATTGAATACAGTGTAGAAAAGTTCACATTAGAGCCAAAATCGAATGCGAAGCATAAGATACGTGATGGGAATGTGTTTCTTTAAAGCCGAAGAAGCTTTAACAAAAGAGAATTCACAAACAACAAATTACAGTTATCGACTTGTTGACCTTAAAATTGAAAAGGCCGGCGTTCAAATGTGGGAGAAACAGAAAGACCTAGCGCATAGCGCGAGGTAATTACATTATGGAGCGCGAAGCAGGATATAAGTATATTATCGAGGGCGAGATCAATACATTATCGAGCACGAAGAGCGAAAACCAACAGTTGCGAAGAGAATGTGCTCGCGCAGCGGGCAGGAAATTGTTTCATATGTGGGTCAATTGAAGTTCGGAAAAAAATGTAATACAAACAATTACTAAAAATAGTAGAGAAAACGCATAGATTACACAGCTTTAATAAAAATTCTGCGGGGTCCTTTGCGACTGTGAGATTGAAATATAGGTCCTCACACGATAGCATACTTTGACCGAGAACTGTAAGAAATTTGTCAAGAGACAGGTCAGTGAAAGGATCAAGGAAAATTTATTTCAAGGAGAATCAGTCCTGTTTAAAGTAAAAGAAAATGTTATTTCCGTGTACTTTATTGATTTTTCAACTTTTCTCCAACTGTGCTGCTCATTCTTACGCCGAAAATCTTTAAAAAGTTTGTTGTGTAACGTTGGTGCTCTGATGTGGAATTCTAAAACGTCAAAAATTGAAAACGTCAACAATTGAAATCTTAGGTGGCATTTCGCAAACCTCTTAGAGACGGCCACATTTTGGCTTGAAATATAAAATAACGCCTGGCATTTGAATCCGCTGGATACAGTTAAAGCTTTTACCTATAAAGCATGCAAATTTGGAGTAAGGCTACGCAGGCAATAGAGGAAGTGGGCTCATGGACTTAAAAATAAATATATCAGCTTTCACATATGAATAATTTTATTTATATCAAACATGGATTACAATTTTAAATCGACTAAACAGACAAAAATGGAATTTGCCATTAAAATCGAACAAGCAAAGTTGCAAACAACATTATTGAATTTTGCTCGCTAACAACAAAAAAAACTAAGAAACGCAAAAATGGCATATTAACTATCACTTCAAGTAACGTTATTAGACTCTATAGTTAACAACAACAACAAAAAAAGTAAGAAACGCGTCCCCCTCAGAACCCCGCACGGGAACCCCTTAGAACACCCCTCGATCTGCGGTTTTCAAAAAATCTGATTCATTATCAGCATGATGACTTACTAGGGGAGTCCTGCGTATATCCGTTAGAATCCTCTGTAGGTCCTTTGGAGTAAAATGCCTGTGGTTACTCATCCTTGCAAAAAAGTCTGCGCGTGCGTTTAACTATGAGCGGTCAATATAGAAAGCCGTTCTGGAGTCCCCGTAGTAAGAAGCAACCGAGCTGGTGAAAAACTGCGCACGCGCGGGAGATCGAAAATTATTTCAAACCATCGACTTGCAACGAGAATTTAGATCAAAGACCTTTCGTTTTCGGTAGGATCGCGGACCTAAAATAGTTAGCCATTTTTATGATTTACGGTTCAAGACAGAGACTTTCGATGATATTAAAATCTGGAATTATCCGCATTTCTCTTGGCTGATCGTTGATCTTTGGAGTAGTCTACGCAGGTCCGCCAAATCAGCTGATGCTTGCCGTGACGTCACCCAGAGAGCGGAAAGCAAAGGGAATTTGTCGTGCGAAGTAGATGTCCTGGTCCCTACAGTAGAATGTCACCTAAACAAACGTGAAATTCTGGCAGCAGATAAAAGTTTCTAAAATAGCTAAGACTCATTTGTCGAGCGTCTTTTAAGGCCGACGGTTTACTCAAAATTAGACTTCTTATTCCCTTGTAGGATTTTGTCCTGACCAGTCGAAAAGGATTTAGTGGTTTTAAAATTTGCCACTTCACAGTTGTTAGAGTCGTGCGTTAGTTAGTGGTTTGGCGGTTAGGGTATCCGAGAGCATATCTAGAAGTGTATATCAAATAATAACAGCCTCCTTTGATACAGTATGGACTTGGGTCCTAAAGTAATACGCCAATTTATTCGAAAATACATTCTTAATAATATTCTAGTAACAAATCACCTATTAGAATTTGAGCTTGTCATCGGCCGACAATATTTGGTGCTCATCACATCATGTTACTTACTATTTAAAGAACTTACCTAATTAAATTCTCATAAAAGTATGCAACATTCCCATTCGAATTCTATTAAAAATATTTATTGTAACAGAGAGAAACTAGGAGTAAACACTTATATAAATCCTTCGTTTTCTTCAAATTCACGGACAATCGACATGTCGCTCAACGAGTTGCGTCTATGTGTCTCGATTATGCGTGAGGCTGAATTTACGTTAAGTGGCATGAGCATGAAAATAACTATCCAATATTATATATATATATATATATATATTAGAAAAAAACATCAACAAATTTAAGCTGTATAACGTGTTTATGTCACAAAACGATCCCAAACGCCTCTTTGGACACATCACTAACAGGGGAAAAGTACTGTCATTAAAAGGTACACAAAACATAAGCACACAGGCTTCAAAATTTCTTCCGCGCGTCTCAGTTTTCCCCTAGATGCAAAAAGTAGGGAAAAGCCTGGGGATTTCTGGTCAAACAGGCCATAAAAAAAATTTATCTGAACGAGACAAGTTACTAGGCTACCCTTATGGATTTTGATCCGCTGAATCTGAATCTGACCTCAGAATTTCTCCTACACATATTAGTTTTTCCCCTAGATGCAAAAAGTAGGGAAAAGCATTAGGATTTCTGGTCACACAGGCCATACAAGATTTTTCTGAACGAGACAAGTAAGTAGACAAGTAAGTATTATGGATTTTGAGCCGCTGGAAATAGACGCATGAATGTTATCTTCTTAAGAGCAGCGACATATAGAGACTTAATTTGTACACGGAAATTCTCTATTGTGCCTTCTCTTCTCCCTACCTGGGGTCATTCTAGGAAAATTGAAGGTCTTTCTCATATTATAAAGATTTGTACAGGGAAACATAACAAATATACCATATTTGCTTTTGTATTGCGGCACAATCATGGTAATTCTAGGGATATTGAAGGTCTTTCTTATATTATAAAGATTTGTAAGGGAAAAACTAAAAAATATACCATATTAGCTCTTGTATTATAGGGTCAAGCCTAGGGATTTTCTGGTCGCACAGGCCCATAAAAAAGAGGTGTCTAAATGGGACAAGTGATTGATCTCGTACTCAAAACTGTAAAGGAAATGCTAATTTTGTTATTTTTCCCCGTACAAATATATATATATAATCGGAGAAAGATCTTCAATTTTTCTAGAATTAACCAAGCTAGAGGAAACAGAAGGCACAATAAACAATTTCTGAGTATAAATTAAGTCTATACATGTCGTTGCACATATCAATATAACATCGATGTGTCTATTTTCGCGTATACTAGTATTTTCAAAATAACCTGCAAATTATCCCTAGGTATTTTCTTATTTAATGCAGCTAGGGGACTCGTGTATGAGAAATTCTGAGGCCAGATTGGGATTCAGCGGCTTAGAATCCATAAGGGTAGCATAGTCAAATGTCTTGTGCAAACCACTTTTTTGTAGGCCTGCGTTAGTAAAAAGCGATGACGAGATTGAACCTTATTCCATTTTCTGTTTTTTTATGTTACAAGTATTTTTAATAATAAGCGCGGAAATCTGAAAAAGTGTTGTCCCCAAATTCAATTACTTTCTAAGAAATAAATCGTCATTGAAAAGTGGTGGGAATATGCATTTGCAAAAAGCATGCGACGTTAACAACAACGCGCACGCTGTCCGATGGTGCTGTGTGCTCCCGAAGTTATTCTTGGCAGGTGTCACCTGCTTTCCTGTAAAATGGATAAATGGTTGTTTTGAATCTAATGTTCCCTCGATAGTTTTTGTCGGCGAAACTGAAAAAACTGGGTTACCGATCTGTCCCCATTTGCAAATAAATATTATTAAACAATAGATGATTTTTAATGTTTTCTTCTGTTTTTACCTATGATTCATTTGCTAAAAAGCACTTGAATTAGGTGGAAACATTTTTTTCAGTTTTTCATGTTTATTCTTAAAAATACTCATCTGATAAAAAAAAATATAGAAAATCATCATGAGTATTGAGACGATCGCGTAGTAAGAAAGTGCAGAGAGAGAGAGAGAGAGAGAGAGAGCATACACATGCTTAGCGTGACTGTAGCAGGGCTTTCGAAGAGAAATTAGTGCGATGGCGAATCATCGCATAAAATGGAGACTGGTATAGAAAGAGAAGGTATAGACAGTGCGTAAAAGAGATACCAATAGATTTCGCGATCTACACCCTGCTCGGTCGTGCGTTTCGTCGATTTTTACAATTCACTAAGTGTTTCCATGTGCCATATTATTCTGCGAAAAGACTTCTTCAAGAATTCTCCCGACATAACGAGAATATTTGCGATTTCCATATTGAGCATTCAAGTATGACTTCACAATTATACCACCTTGGATTGTTAGGGAGTACTAAAAGTCTTCACATATTGCCTTATAGGGGGATCCACAAAGGGACCCATATGGGTATTCACATGGATTCCTATAATAATTAATATTGGCTAATTGGGACATGATACGGAATAAGAAACTAGGGGGAGTCCATTTGAGAACAAATCTGGTGTTATAGTGCACATATTGATTATATTCGGGTTGATTCTAATCGACTCAATCTGGTATCCCAACACAAAATTTTTAGAAATTTTGTTCTATTTCATTTAACTGAAAGGTTGCCAACTTACGTTACCAGGTGAGACAACTCAGGGGCGCCACTAACGAAAACCATCAACTCAGCGGCGTCCTCTTCAAAAATCATTAAAAAATCGTGAAATTAAAAAAAATTACTAGCTCACATTTTTTTCTATTTATTTCCTTTAAAATATGCTCTAAGTCGCTTTTGTAAAATCAACCCTTATTTTAAAAAATTGCGGCCTGTAATGAAAAAAGTAAAAAAAATTCTAAAAAAATGATATAAACAACTTTTGTAAAATTATCTCTAATTTTAAAATGAAACCCCCTGTGCTACAAAAATGTATTTAACAAAAAGAAACTATCAAGATGGAAAATACTTAAAAAATATTAGCACGGTATTTTTAAAGCATGAGTGAGGAGTAAAATTACTGTTCACCCCAAATCGTTACAAAAACAACCTTCGTATTTGTATTCGAATACAAACCTGCAGACTGATGCCAAAAATTGTATACATTAACTGTTGGGATTGTTGTTCTGTTGATTTATGTGCTCTTTATTTGTATGCTCTTTCTTTATTCTTCAATTTCATATCAATTGCTATTGTAAAATTAATCCTGATATAAAAAAGCAACACCCTGTAATGAAAACACGTATGGATAAAATTCGATATCTACATAGATATATATTATTTTTCAGTCTATGTGTGTATATTAAAAATATATAATTTACCTTCTTCGATACTTTCTTAATGCCTCAAAAGAACTTTCTGCATAAAAATTT
>JAAAKG020147382.1:0-10471 GCA_010014905.2 Druon quercuslanigerum
GAAGAAAAACATTGCTTTTTGAAAGCCCTAGAAGATTATCATAACAACTTTTTGGATTTTCTGGGAAAATCGAAATTTTGATTATACGAAAAACAATAAAGAATTAAAATTTCAATTTTGTGATCAAAATCTGCAAGGTACGAAAAAAGATGATCAACAAAAATTGTGAACCTAAAACACACACACACACATATGTGTGTGTGTGTGTGTGTGTGTGTGTGTGTGTGTGTGACCCAACATACGCGCGCCATAGGCGCGCTCAAACTTGCGAGTGAAGCGAGCTGCGCGCATAGCGCGCAATGAGGCTGTGCCCGCCCAGCGGGCAGATTTTTTAGTTAACAATACATCTATATTTTGAAAATTTGTCTTTTTTTTGCAGAAAATGTTTGTTTTAAAATAGAAAGCCTTTAAATTGTCATTTGTTTATTCTTTGCACTGAAAGCTAATGTTTGTTTTATTCTGTCAAACTTTTATTGCTCTAATTGTCTTATAAATTCAGAATTTGTACCTAAAGGTTATTTTTTCATAAATTCGCCGAAAAAATATTTTTTTCTCTAAAAAATTTGACTTTTTTATTCTTAATATATTTTAACTTATTTGTTTGAAAAATTCTTTATTTTGTGAAAACTTCGTCTTTTGTGGTGACTAATTTACTTTTTTTAGTTTGAATGTCAACTATTTGAGTTTCGAACTTTCATTAAATTTGAAAATATTTGGTTAAAATTTTTGTTTTGTTTAAAATGCGTTTTTTTAATTAAAATTAATTTTTTAAGGATAAATTTAAATGCCTTTTTTGGCGAAAGTTTTCTTCATAGACAGTTAATCTTTTTGGTATAGGATTCATGTGTTTGGTTGAAAATTGAACTATATTATCTGAAAAATTAATTTTCTTTGCTTGAAAAATGATTCCTCTTACTAGAAATTACCTTATGCTATTGTGTGCTAAAAAATTGTTTTTTTTTAGATAAAAATTCATGTTTTTTGAAAATTTGTTTTTTTTTTTTGCAGAAATTGTTTGTGGTTGAGATTTAATTTTTTTTTTTGTAAAATCAAATATTTTTCTTCAAAAAGTTTTCATCCATTAAAAATTCAATTATTCCATTTTTTGTCAATTTTTTTATAGACATTCAATAAAAAGTTCATCTGTTTGGTTTGAACCAAACTAGCACCTTTACTATATAAAAATTGAAAAAAAAAATTAAAACCAACAGAATTTTTTTTTTGGGCTCTTGAATGTACCGACAACCAGTTTCTAAAAACAAACCTTACTAAAAGTAAAACCACCCCTAACGTAAAAACTGAAATTAAAAAAAAAAAAAACACCAGAATTTTGGGCTTATTTTGGGCTCCTGAATTCACGAAAAAAAAATCCAAAAATGCACGACACAAAAATTTTAAAAACCATCCCTATGTAAAACAAACCACCTTATTAGTAAAAACTTGAACCTGAAAAAAAAACAAATCTTGAAATCGAACTTCTCTAAAATCATTCTCTGTTTTAAAGCGAATAAAAAATTATTTAACGAACTTAATTAAAAACAAACTTCTTTCAAAAACTTTTTGAATTTATTCTGTCTCTATTAGGGAGAAATTAAAATTTAAAAACTTTTTTTTTTAAACTGATTTTCACGTGCTTCAATTAAGTTATTTAGTTAAAAGTATAAAATGGAATTTACTTTTGGTAAAATAATTAAACTTATTTATTGGTTCCAAAATTAAATTTGGTGGTTGGAAAGGGCCCTTAAAACTGTCATGTCCTAGGAGCCCAAAAGTTTGTTATTCCAGCACTGATATCGGATTACTTTAGACACATAAAGTTAAACCAAAAACGATTAATTTTTCACAAAATTTAAATTTTTAACGAGATAAAAGAATTTTTATCAAGCAGTTGAATTCTCAATAGAACATAAATTGTCCAAAATTAAATTTAAAAATATCTGTAATTTTCCGAAATGTTGTGGACATTTTCGCTCTTTTATGGATATTTTCGCTTCTTTGTGGTAATTTTACAGGTAAATATGGCAACTTACCATAAAATACGCAACAACCATTTTTAAAAATGTCTATAAATTTCCGTTTTATGAAATCTTTTGATGATTTAGGGTAATTTAATATAAATTGCTCAAAATTCAATTTAAAAATGTCTATAAAGTTCCGAAAATTTTCATTGATTTATGATAATTTTGCATGTAAATATGGTAACTGACCATAAATTACCCAAAATTAAATTTTAAACATTTTTATACATTCTCGGAAATTTATGCAATTCATTAGTAATTTATCGAGATATTACAGGTAGTGGAAATTTTTGCTCTGTTGTAGTTTTACATGTAAATATGGCAACTTATCATAAATGGCCAAAATTCAATTTTATAAGTCTATACATTTTTCTGCAATTTTGTTAGATTTTCGCTCCTTCATGATAGTTTTACAGGCAAATATGGTAACGTACTATAATATTCCAAAAATTAGTTTTAAAAAAATTCTTTTAATTTCCGGTTTATGAAATTTTTTGTTAATTTATGGTAACTTATTGTAAATTGTCCGAAATTCATTAAAAAAAGGTCTACAAATTTTCTGAAATTTATGATGAAATTCGCCATTTTTGGTTGAATTCAACTGTTTCTTAATTTTAAGATTGAGTCTGTCTTAGTTGAAATAATAACTATTACTTTTTTTGCCAAAAATTTTTTTTTATTGTTGATACACTAACTACTTAGTTTAATACTGAAATACTGTACAAACAATATCACATCTTTTTTAGTTCAAAAGGCATCACTATTTTACAATGTTCATCTTCTGTCTTGAAAATGAATTAGTTTTTTGTCGAACTGAGTTTATTTGAAATAATTTATTTTCCAATATTCGTAAAAAAACAATCTATTTTCCCGACGTTGAGAGGATTTTGGACTGCGTTATTTTTTTCGAGAAGGCAAAGAATGCACATGCATGGCTTTTTGTTTGCTGACATGTAGGAGATAAGGCTTCTATCATGCCTCCTTGTAATTCAAATATTGTTAGACAAGTATTGTGAAATTTTAGACAGTAATGTTCTTTTAATCTTTCAAGAAAATTATTTATACTTGAGAAGTTTTCATGAAAAATTCTTAATTTAGAATCTCTTGTAATTCAACTTTCTAGAAATTGTTTACAACAACGAAATCAATATTGCTTAATATAGAAAGTACATGTAACTCATATGTTACTCGTTTATTTGTACATTTTTAACCGTAATAAGAAGGTATTAGCTTCTAGTGAAAAATTATTTTTGCTGATTTCATCAAATTTCGACGTTTTGAGGCCCCTTGAGTCAGATTTTTTTTTATTTTAGTGCCCGTATGTGTATCTGGCGTCTTCGGTTTTGTTCTTGCCTGCTTTTGAACACTGTTTAAGGGATCACAAATTTTATTAAAAGATATTTATAGTAGACAAACATACGAACAATTTATCCTGATGCATTTTTTCGAACTAAGGCAAAAGCAATACCTCAATTTTCTGGTCAAACACAGTAAGATACGAGAAGAGATGAATCGACAAAAATTGTGCACCTAAAAAAGCTACGAGAATGAATAAAACAAAATTTATTCAAACAAAAAATATCTACAAATTTGTTATGAATATTTTTTTAAAGGATCCTTACTTTTTGTTTTAGCCGTAAAAAAGAAGATTGCAAATTTAAAAAAATTATAATAGTAAGCACTAAGAATAAGTACGTTTCAATTTTCATGCATATTATGAATTCTAATCATATAAGTTTATTGAAATGATACCTGTTTTAGCGCAGTTAACAATCAAATTGAAAACAAAATAAGGAATGAATATTAAAGCAATCATGATAAATATTATTCATACTTTATTTTGCAATATCTAATATTTAATTAAATTAGTATTATGTGCCGTAGGCGTGCTCAAACTTGCGAGTCTCGCAGGCAGCACGCGATGTAAATATTCTTTGGGCAGATTTTTTAAATTAAACTAATGCTGTAGAGAACTCTGGTTTAGACGCTCTACTATAAAATTAAGTAAGATCGGGTGACGGTGGCCTACTGAACTGTCTAAGATTTCAGCTCGTGTCAACGAGGTAATAATTCCGCTTTCCATATTTACTTTTGCCCTTGTCTTATCCTTATAGCGAGGCCTATATGTATATATTCTTGCAAGAAGATTAGCACTCTCCAATATTGCAAAGACGTCGCCATCGGATGTTGATAATACAATTTGCTCTTCCGTTGGCATGGGTGCATAGGTATTTCTTCCTGCGCGTAGTTGAATTGAATTGTTCGCAGGAAAAGTGTATCTCCAAAGTTCGAATTTACGGCGCAGATTTTAATAGGGAGTAAGCCGAATAAATTGAAGTTCTGCAAGTCCATATCCATGTCCGTTAACATCCACAAGCATAATTTGTGAAGATATCTGCCTGGTAGGTGGAGACCTGCTCCTGGAATGAAGAGAAGGCCTGGCAGGAGATTGCTGTTGGTCAGAAAAAGAAGAAGATATTTCAGGACGAGGAATGCCAGGAACTGGTTCGCCATTAGGTAAGCAGTCGAACTGTGCATTTATCTCTGCAAGCAGAAATATAGAATTAGTTTGTTTTAATCATGTCCGTCTATCATAAACTCCTTGTGAGAACATTGCAAGGCATGATTGTGTAAATTATGTGGTAAGATCATACTGGAATAATTACTGAAAGAAAGACAAAAAATATTTAGGGAACATTATTCAGGAAGAGATCCTTTCTGAATAATGTTCCCTAAATATTTTTTGTCCTACTTTCAGTCATTTAGAATTTTTTGCATAGCATGTAATGTGCTTGCATTCAAACATCCAGGGGAATTATGGTAACATTGCAAAATCTTTGAGCAGTCATGTGTAGGATAAAAAAAAGCAAACTCTTGCGCCCGACAAGATTTAGTGTTATGTGTTGTTGCAGTTTAGCATCATCACAATGATCTAGTAGTAGCCTCCATGGCTTATATTGTAAATATAGTAATTTAAGATGATTTGATTTCGACTGCTTTTTTGTTGTATATATATGAATATCTTCTTCGCTGCAGTATTTTAAAAATGTAATGTTTCGACCTTGATATGACATTTACCCCCTTTTCCTTTTTTCTTTTACTATGCTACATTCCTAACGCCACCCCCTTAGTTGATTTGTCGCATTTTGTGCAGGAACAGATCACTAACTCTTTTTTTTTTTGTAATGCCTTTATTCCTTTCCTTTTGGTCTCGACTTCGGATCGTCTCCCCTTTGATTTTGTAATAACTGGAATGTCTATGTAATATTTTATTACCCTTTTTACTTTTCCCGACCCGGTATCGTCCAAGTTTTAGTGAGTTTATTGTTCATTTTTTTACGTTTATTTCAGCCGGCTTACTCACATTTCTCCATGTATATTTTTTATCGTAACTTCCTTTTGGTCTGTAATGTAGTTGACAGGTCCCCGGTCTCCTTGTTAGGTTAGTAGTTAACTTATGTATCGCTTTTATTTCTGTGTATGACCTTATTCGTCTAGATTTATCACCGTCCTATATTATTTAAATTGGTTATAATGGAATATTTTTTTGTTATTTTCTTAAGAACGTTCCTCTTCTTGAATTTTGTTATTTCTTATTATTATTATTATAATTATATAGACATTTTTTGTTTAACCAACTTGACAAATTTTATTTTATTACCCACCCTCTCTTCTTAAGAACTAAGCTTTTGATTTGATTTTTTTTATCGTATCGCTTATCGTTTTTCTTATCGTAATTTGGTATCGTCCTCTTATATTGAGGTTAGTTTGTGTGAAAGGTACGTATTTTTATTTTTAAAATAAATAAATAATAGGAAACTCTATAATAAGAAAATGTAAAGGGAAATCTTATGTATCAATTAACGGAAATCTTGACCCAATTTCAAATTAATCTGTAAAAATTAGAATGTCTTATTTTACATTAACTAGATCTATTTTTGGTTTTGCAATTCAAACAAATTAATTATTAATAGGAAATATTATTTAAACTTTGTGTTTATAACACACACGTTCTGCATTCAGGATAGAATGCGGATGATGTCAGATATATTATCTAGTGTTATATTTACCAATAGAAGTAAAAATGACAGCCATGGAAAATACTTGCGTATAAATGGTCTTTATTTTCTTAAATTA
The DNA here is from genome assembly GCA_010014905.2 of Druon quercuslanigerum. Lineage (NCBI taxonomy): Eukaryota > Metazoa > Arthropoda > Insecta > Hymenoptera > Cynipidae > Druon > Druon quercuslanigerum. The sequence continues at coordinate 6,156 of JAAAKG020147382.1, forward strand.
GGGAAAAAACTGATTAATAAGAGAATATGTGTATTATTATATTATATTATATTATACAATGTGTCAATTAAGAGATTTTTAACACTATAATGAATATTCGGCTGTTCAAATAGAGTCAATGCGTAAATGGTATCTTAATCGTTAACATTTATTAAAGGCTTCAACTTTGTACTTGCTATCTTATGCTCTTATAAATACCGATATTCTATTATATTTCTTTTAATCGAATCAGTGATTTTAATTATAAGCAATCAAATTTATGTTTGTCTACAGATAAAATGAAGAAATGTTTATCTTCTATTTATTTTATGAACATCTGTTAGACATAACAATTTATTAAATTCTTTAACTAGCTTAAAATTTTTTAACTTTTAGTGTTTAACAATTTTTACGCGAAAGTTTTAAATTGTTTATTTTTTTAATATTGGGTAATAGAAATTGGCAAGAATATTTTTTACTTATTTATGTTGGAGTATATTTTCATAGAATTTCAGAAGAAATTCTGTGCATTTAAGTTTTATTTTTAGAATCAAAAATTTAGATGGCCTGACAAATGTTTCTAATTATTATTTGGCATCATAATATATTTCTATCCTTTCTTTAAAATAACAGCCATTTCAACTTGTTGTAACGCACGTCCTTTTGACAGTAAGAACAAAACAATTCTTTGATATTTACGAATCCATCTGTTGCGAGACTTATTGTAAAAAAAAATTATAATATTAAAATTGTTAATTAGATATTTTAAACAAAAATCGTACGAAATCTAAACAATTTGGAAATGGAACTTACATTAAAGTAATTTTTAAAATTTCACATTAATAATAACTGTAGAGTGATTCCTTCATTTTAGGTGCCGAAATATGTTCATGTACAACCCTAAATATGTGCCTAAATATGTTTATGTTAAACAAAAAAAATAATGAATTACTCGAACAATTAACTGAAATTGACAAACAACAGGGTGTTTTTCAAAGTCTTAGTTTCCTAAGAAATCACCCTGCTAGTCAGAACATTTAGTTTTTGATGGTACAAAAACTAAGGAAAAAGCAATAACTCAATTTTATGATCAAACAGAGTAAGATACGAGAAGAGAAGAATCGACAAAAATTGTGCACCTAAAAAAGCCACAAGAATAAATAGAAGAAAATTTATCCAACCAAAAAAGATCTACAAATACGGCACTAAGAATAAGTTCGTTTTAATTTCCTTGCATATTATGAATTGTAATCATATAAGTTTATTGAAATTATACATGCTTCTGAGCAGCTAAAAATAAAATTATATGCAAAATAAAGAATAAATATTAAAGCAATCATGAGAAATATTATTCGTACTTTATTTTTCAATATCTAATATTTAATTAAATTAATATTGAGTGCTCTAGGCGTGATTAAACTTGCAAATCTCGCCCGCAGCGCGCGATGTAAATATTCTTTGGGCAGATTTTTTAAATTAAACTAATGCTGCAGAGGACTCTGGTTTAGACGCTCTACTATAAAATTAAGTAAGATCGGGTGACGGTGGCCTACTGGGCTGTCCAAGGTTTCAGCTCGTGTCAACGAGGTAATAATATTCCCGCAAGGAGATTAGCACTCTCTAATATTGCAAAGACGTCGCCATCAGACGTTGATAATACAATTTGTTCTTCAGTTGGCATGGGTGCATATGCATGCATTTCTTCCTGCGCGTAATTGAATTGAATTGTTCGCAGGAAAAGTGTATCTCCGAAGTTAGAATTTCCGGCTCAGATTTTTATAGGGATTAAGCCGAATAAATTGAATTTCTACAAGTCCATATCCATGTCCGTTAATAGCAACAAGCATAATAGGTTGATGTATGTGCCTGATAGGTGGAGACCTGGTCGTGGCACCAAGAGAAGGAACGACAGGAATTGGTTCGCCATTAGGTAAGCATTCAAACTCTGCACTTATCTCTGCAAGAATAAATATAGAATTAACTTGTTGTACTTATGTCGGTCTATCATAAACTTCTTGTGACAACATTGCAAGGCAAGATTGAAAATAATGAGGTAAGATGATGCTGGGATACTTTTTGAAAGTAGGACCAAAAATATTCAGGGAACATTATACAGGAAGGATCTTATTAGAAGAGCTTCATTTAGAATTTTTTGCAAAGAATGTAATGTGCTAGCATTCAAACATTGAGAGGAATTATAGTAATCTCGAAAAATCTTTGAGCAGCCATGTTTAGAATAGAAAACTAGCAAACTCTTGCGCCCGACAAGATTTAGTGTTGTGTGATGTTGCAGTTTGGCATCATTACAATGATCTAGTAGAAGCCTAAAAATTTCAAGAATTTTACTACAATCGGACACTTTGAACATAATTCAGCACTCCATGGCTTATATTGTAAATATAGTAATTTAAGATGATTTGATTACGACCGCTTTTTTGTTGTATATATATATATATATATATATAAGTTTCGACCTTGAAATAAATTTTTACCCCCTTTTCCTTTTTTCTTTTATCATGCGACATTCCTAACACCCCCCCTTATTTGATATGTCGCATTTTGTGCAGGAACAGATCACTAACTCTTTTTGTTGTAACGCCTTTATTGCAGTTTGGCATCATCACAATGATCTAGTAGTAGCCTCAAAATTTTAAGAATTTTACTAAAATCGGTTATTTTGAGGAAAATTCGGCATTCCGTGGCTTATATTGTGAATATAGTAATTTAGGATGATTTGATTTCGCCCGCTTTTTTGTTGTATATATATATATATATTTTCTTATCTGCGGTTTTGTAATGTCCTGACCTTGATATAACCTTTACCCCTTTTTCTATTTTCTTTTTTTATACGACATTCCTAACGCCACCACTTTAGTTGCTATGTCGCATTCTGTGCAAGAACAGATCATTAACTCTTTTTTTTGTAATGCATTTAGTGCTTCCCTCTTGGTCTTGACTTCGGATCGTCTCCCCTCTGATTTTGTAATAACTGGAATGTCTATGTAATATTTTATCACCCTTTTTACTTTTTCCAACCCGGTATCGTCCAAGTTTTAGAGAGTTTATTTTTCCTTTTTTTTACCTTTACTTCAACCGGCTTACTCACATGTCGCCGTTTATATACTTTATCGTAACTCCCTTTGGTCTGTAATGTTGTTGACAGGTCCCCGGTCTCCTTGTTAGGTTAGTAGTTAACTTATTTATCGCTTCTATTTCTCTGTATGGCCTTATTCCCCTAAATTTATCACCTTCCTATATTATTTTAATTGGTTATAATGGAATATTTGTTTCTTTTGTTATTTTGTTAAAAATATGACTCTTCTTGAATTTTATTATTTCTTCTTATCATTATATAGACATTTTTTTTTGAAACAACTTGCCTTATTTTATTTTATTACCCACCCACTCTACTTAAGAACTGAGATAGTCCTATGGAAATTTTTGGCTTTTGAGTTAATTTTCTTTTATCGTATCGCTTATCGTTTTTCTTATCGTAATTTGGTATCGTCTTAAAAAAATGGCCACGTAACAGTTAAAATCACCTGCTAAAAATTTTAAACAGAATGCGGATTTTAGAAAATTTGACTGAAATCCGAAACTAAAATACTTTTAGCGGTCCAGCCACTTTTGCAAGCACTATTTAACGTCACCTTTCGGATTAGTTATCAGCCTGATTCGTCGCATTTTGTTTTCTTTCTATCAAGTCATACAATTGCTTTTAATTTTCAGGATACTTTAATTTACGAAACAGTCAGAAATCACAAAAAGTCACGTTTATCTCCAGTTTTTATGCACCACATACATATAAATGTATTCCAATAATTTTATACGTTTTTTTTTCCATTTTTAAGGTATTTCGACTCCCTTGAACATGTTTCATGTTCAAGATGAACGTTTTAACAATCTTTGAATGCACTACACATTTCTTTTGTTTTTCATTCTATTCTACAATGAGATGTTGAAAAAATCGGACAAAAGTCCTTTGGAAACTTTAATAGGAAACTCTGAAAGGAAAGGTTATGTACTAATAAGCAAATATCTTGTCCTAATTTCATATTAATCTGTGCAAATAAGAATGTTTGAATCTACATTAACTTTATCTATTTTTGGTTCTAAAATTTAAACAAATTGCTTATTAATAGGAAATATTTTTCAAACTTTGTGTTTATAACACTCACGTTCTGCGTTTAGGATAGAATGCGGCTGATATCGGATATATTATGTAGAATTATATTTAATAATTGAAGTAAAAATGACAGCCATGGAAAATAGTTGCGTGTAAATGGTCTTCATTTTCTTAAATTAGGGGAAAAACTGATTAATAGGAGAATATGTAT
>JAAAKG020147383.1:0-10471 GCA_010014905.2 Druon quercuslanigerum
TCGTCAATTATTAACAGAGAAACGACAAGTTGATTATTGCGATGTAAATTGATTTTTCCCTCGATCAACGCGTTTAGCGAGCATCCCGTCTCCAGCACCTACTGGGCTGAGACGGGCCGAGCGTAGAGGCAGTTCTGCAATCCGGTGCCTCAATCTTTCAAAAGACCATCGTTTTCTTTGTTAGTAAGAACTATTGTGCATTTATTTCGAAAGAGCGTTTATTGTTTCCTAGTCTTGAAGAAAAGAAAATTCGATTTATTGTTGATGTTTTACATAAATAATTCAAAAAAAAGTTCCGAAGCAGTTTTTTTCTGTTTGAAATTTTATTCTACATTTTTTCTAAAATATGATTAAACTCGGTTATAATTGTATTTTTTTAAAGCAATCAATTTTGTGAAATAAAACATTTTTAATTTTGTAAGTTTACAAATTACAGTTTGTTACTAAATATTAGAAAAATTTTGTGTTTAAAACGATACTATTTTGAAAAGGTTATTATTTAAAATAAAGACAGGTTATATTATTTTTCTAGGCGCAAAAGTCCAATTTTTCAAGAAATATGGATTATCATCAGAGAATAACAGAAATTCTTAACGTATTTTCAGACTAGATGGAGCTATGAATTAAAAATTTTTGAGTTAAATTTCCGATTGTAAAAATATTTACTTTATAGCTCCCTCTAGTCTAAAAAGACGTAAAGAATTTCTGTTATTCTATGATTATAATACAGATTCCTTGAAAAATACAATTATAGCTGAATCTATTAATATTTTAGCAAACATTTCTTAGAAGGCAAAGGAAACGAATTCTTTTGTTCGTTACAAGTAAATCCAATTTTCTTTTCATCAAAAGGTGGGCTAAAGTAAGAATATTTTCAAATAACTAAACCATATTAATACCAACTCCTTAAAAATCAGGAAAAAATAAAACGGCGGCCTTTTATAGATAATTTAATTTTGGTGTTATTGCTGTAGAGCTTCTTAAAAAAATTTAATGGATTTTTTATAAACTACGTCGAAATATTTAAAAGTTTGTAATACCCATAACTTAGTCAACAAAATTTCGTCTAATTGTTGAAATACAGATCATGTGAATCCCTTGCAAAACAACATATTTAATTCGTCCTGAAGCAATTCTGTGACTTCAGCGTGGCCCGATTTTAAATGAATTCGGTCAATTCTAAAAAAAATTGTATTAATTTAATAAACTACTATGGAGAGTTTGCTCTCAAAAAAGCCCCGAATTTGCAAAAAATTTTATTTATTTCTAGAATTATTACATTTTTTCCGAATCACTGAAATGTAACGTTTTTGGCAGTATATATATAGTTTTAATTATTAAATATTCAGTGTTGTTACATTATTAATTATTACATATTATAAAAATTACGGCTTTTCAGCAACAGCTTGATAAAATATTCATGTAGATAACTTTCGTCGGTCACAGTGTGGCAAAACAAATTTCCGTGAACAAATAAACTTTTTATTTATCAACAAAGTTACATTTTTTAAATTTTTTCAGAAGTACCATTCTTTTCAAAGATTTTCAAATTTGTCAAAGAAGATATTCAAAAAGTAAAACTTAAACAAATTTATGGAAAAACTTTCTAACCGAAAATTCACATGAGGCATTATTTCTCAAGTGCACCTAAACCAAAAAATAAATTTTTTCGATCGTCCAAAAACTCGCCGAGGTAGAGGGGGTGAAACTTTTTAACGTAGCGCAAAGAACATCTATTTCAAATCCAAATATCTTTTTACGTAAGGTTTATATAAAATGTGGAACCAAAATTTTCGATAGATTATTTCCCAATTTTTCGAAGAAAATAAAAAACATTTTCAAAAATTTCAAATTTAATCATCATTTTGAAAAGACAAAAATTTAAAAAAATGTTTTCGATTTCTACGTTTTTTTCTTTTTTTTAAATAACAAAATAAGTCTTAAAATGATAACTTCTATATCTTTGATTAGCAAAATGTCATTTTTTCAAAAATTAAATTTTAAGTAACCTGGTAAACTAAAAAAAATTTCCTATGCGTCAAAATAATTAGGAAATTTTTTAGCATGCATACTTTTTTATTCGAAATAATATCCTGAGAGCCGAAATTTAAAAAAAGTGTTGATTTTAGAACTTTTGGAATATTTTCAAAAATAAGATTTATTGAATTTGGTTAATTGCGTATTTCAAATGTGGAGTTTACATGTAATGCACATAATATAATAAGAATAAATGTTATTTTCACATTAAAAATGCGCAATTACCGAATTTAAACATTTTTCTTGGAGCAAATTTTTAAAAAAGGTCTACAATTAAAAAAATTCTTTTTTAATTTTCGTTTCTAGAATATTTTTGCTTACCAAATATTATGGCAGAAAACTAATTTGCAATTTATTCAACTATAGGTGACAAATGGACGGAAAATTAAAAAAAAGAAACAAAGAAAGAAAGAAAAGATGCCAGTGTAACCTGACCCTCTCCAGATTTTCTATTTCAAATAAAATTCAGTATATCAGAAACGTTTGATACTTACGGCCACATAGGTTTATTGCCTACTTTTTTAAGTTTATCAAAGTTTCTACCGCAAAAATTGAAACTGCAGGATGGCCGGCTACTCTAAGATGGGATCACATGAACTACCATCTAATGCAACGCTACATGAAACTACAGTTTCCACCATATGAAGAATTGACACTTTACTTGAACATGATTTCGACTTGTAAAATAAACTTATTGCATAAAGGTGGTAGTTGGGCGTATAATCTAAACAATGAATAATACAAATAATAAAATAGCCTTGGAAAGGACTGAAACTTTAATTGACAAAAGGCATGCACACGAAAAATGTAAAGGTCAAGTTTCAGGCGACGAATGGATTTTAAACTTTGAAAATCGAAGTTTAAAACTTGTTTTATTAAACAATTTTGTATTCAAATGCTTAATAATTTACACGTGTAAGATGGAAGCTACTAACACTGTCAGTCGTATTTCAGATGAAATCTTGGGTAAAGTTTTGTATAGTTTTAGAAAAAGAATTAATTGTTGCTTCAGTGGTGATGGAGAACCCTTCAAAACAATTTATCTATAAATTTACTGATTTAAAATAATGTGAAATAAGTGTCTTAAAATATAAATAATCATAATTAATGTATGTGTGAGAAAAACCTCAAAATGTCTTCTTTTAAAAGCAATTTGAAGCATCTTGTTAGCTGCATGCCTTTCAAAATAATAGCCAATTAGTTTCAGTAACTTTCCGTGAGACATACTGTGAATAATTTTTGATAGGATGTGAAGTTTTTGTTTTATTTGTTAAAAAAATAACATTGAAAATGAAAAAATAAATAATTTGTCAAAAAATGACGCAAGCTACGAAACAATTAATTAAAAAGAATTTTGCATCTAAAACACACATACAAATTATGTGTAAATAACTTTTTGATAGGACGTGTAATTTTGACTTTAATCGCAAAAAATAACATTAAAACTAAAAATTCAACATTTGGGGGAAAGCGAAAATAGGTAAGAAAAAAGAAATTCACATGCAAACGTTTTCCAACCAGAAGAAGAGATACAAATCTGTTATAATATAACATTCTCATTATTTATGATTGAGAATGTATTTCATTTTTTGATAAGACTTGTTTTTTAGGCTTTATGCATCGAAAATTCAAATTTCAAGCCAAATGATGACCGATAAGTAAAATAGTTTAACGAAAGAATTGTAGTTTTTAAAAAGACCTATAATTTTTCGTCAAAATATTTTTGGAAAGACTTCATATTTTGGTTTTACATTTCGAAAATATTATGAAAAAAAAACAAAATTTCATAAATTTATGTAAATAAAATGTAAAATGTTACTATTGTAATTTGACATAAGATCCTCTTTAAAAAAATTTCCAGAAGAGAAAAAAATGTGTAGACAAAAATAAAAAAGAGAAAAGATAAATGAGAAGACATCCAGCCAAATCACCTTTCTTGTCTTTTTTCTTTCCTTCTTCTTTTTTATTTTTATTATTATTATCAAATCACAATAAAAATTTTTTTAATAAGATTCGCGAACTTGGTAGGTTGCCTTCTCATTTTTCTATCCTCTTTTTTTTGTGTCCAAATTTGTCTTCTTTTTTCCCATTTTTTTTAAAGATGATATTTTTTAAATTACAATATAAATGTTTTATGGTAATTGTCCAGATTTGGTCGTTGCATTCTTGGTTTTATTTTTAGGAATTCTATACATGAAAAAAAATCGAAAATAAAATTTTCATCTAAACGAAGCAGAATATGGGAACAAATATCGAGAACCAAATATAGCTCTGGAGAAAGTTCTATGATATTTTTCAGAATTATTTTTTATACTACTTTTCATTTCGATTTTATACATCAAAAATACAATTAAAAAAATTAAAAAATTGAAATTTTAATTCCAGCGATGTGAGATCCGGAAAAAATGTTTATACGTCAATTGAAACTTCTAAAAAGTTCTACAAAATTGGTTAGAATCATTTATAGGTAGTACTTCACATTAGGTTTTATTTATTGAAAATACTATGGAAAAACGAAAAATTTAAATTTTGAACTAAGCGACGCAAAATACGAGAAAAAGTCTTCAAAAGCAATTATATCTTTTAAAAAGTCCTGAAACATTTCTTTTATCTGTTTTTTGTTCGACGCGAGGCGCGAAGAAAAGTTTTTGGAGGAATTCGAGCGTTTAAAAATTCCGACAAAATTTTTATGAACCATTTTTTGACAGGGCTTCGCGTTTTTAATATATTTTTTAAAATTTATGATCAAAAATAAAAAAAAGAATCCATATCATGCCAAAAGAAGCGAGATGCGTGCAGCGATTCAAACGATTTGATTAATTTTATTATTTTCACTCCAACCTTATGTACACCTTCCGTTAATTAGAACTTTCTATTCAAAAGTCCGATACAAAAGTTTTAAAACATTTTTCTTCAGAAAAATTAAGACTATTTTGCATAGAGTTAAGAGAGACTGACTGACTTGGAGAAAAATAATTTATAAATGAAAAGCTGCTGCAAGTATAGCATATTAGGATACATTTAACTATCCACTAATCAATATGAAGCTTTCAAAACTCCTCGTCTCTTTCCACAAAAAATGCACACTTATAGGTGCTAACGATAAGTAGCTGAAAATGAGTAGATTCATGAATATTTTAAAATGCTTCCTAGAAATACGAGCGAAGGAAACGGACTCTGTAATTATATCCCTCTTATGACATATTAAATTCACAAAGTTAGTCGAAAGAGACCCGCGTGGCGCAGTGTAGCCATAGATTAATTACACTTCAAACGAGAATTCTTATAAATATTTTACTAAGCCATAAATGTGGATTTTTTTATATTGTAGCAAATGCAAGCCTCAGTTAGTCCAAAACATTTGAAAGATGGACATCTTCGATTCAAGTTACTTGAGAATCAATAAAGTATTACTTTCCTGTATTGGACAATGGCCTTATCAGTCGTTATATCAAAGGATTATTATTTCTACTTTTTTTGCTATTATGGAGAGCTTAATGCTTTTCACATTGGTAATCTTGAGACTTGGAACTTTGCGTATATTGCATTTTGTTCAGAATGGTTGATATTCTATTTTAATTAAAAAATCACGTTATTGCCAGATTTGTGGTGTACCTTCAAATAATTTTGATGATTCAATTAAGATTTTGTCAGTGACATTTGTGGCTTTAACGTGTGAATCGAAATTATTAAATTTTATTATTCATTCAAAAAAGGTAAAGTTTTTTCCAATCTTTATTGAATTTTTTTATATTATTTTTTATTTATATGGAGGACATTTTTTTTGGCAGAGAAAATACCTATTGGATAAAATAAAACTAGAGTGGAAATTACTTTCTGAACCAGAAGTTAATATCTTAAAGAAATTCGCTACTGCAGGAAGAAAGATATCGTTAATATTTGTAGGTAAGAAGCGAGTCTTATATTTTTGGTATCTTCGATTCAGACGTCTGTGAGATAATTAATTTAATTTAATGATATAATACGTATGTATAATAGGGTGCTTCATTAAATCTTTTAATTTTTAGTTTTTTCAAATTTTGACTCGAATTTCTTTTACGAGCAAATGATTTCCCATTTTTCAGATTTAACCAACATTTTATGCAAAAATTTTACTTTTCAAATGTTAAAAAAATTTTTTTGGGCACAATTTCGACTAAGTTATCGTGCACAATACAGAAAATTCTTTATCAGAGTACTATATAATAGTCAGCCTTTTTTTGTTATAAAACCAACTTTAAGTTAGGTTTCACGATAAAGTTGAGATTAAGAATTCAAATTCATTACAACTTTTTTAAATTATAAAAGATTTATAAAATATTAATTACTTTACGGACAAAAATTTGTAATATTAAAACAATTTTAAGAAACAGTTGTTCTACTATTCAAAAATAGTTTTTTTTATTGAAAAAATGATCCGGTATTTTTATTTTTGATGCCTAATCGAAAAAGCAGATAATTTTTTAATTTTCAAAGTTTTTCTAAATCTTAGTACTTATAATTTTAGAAGTTTTGAGGAGATTAAGAATAGCTTAAAAAATTAAAGGTTTTATTAAAACTAAGTTTAAAAAATGAACGACAATCCACACTTTATCTCTAAGACCGCTCGCTCTTATCGCATTACCTTCCTTGCTTCGCATCGCCTCTCACGCATGTTCCTACTTTCTCGCTTTCCCAACTCTGCCTCTACGGCTTGTAAATACTTATCTACTATTTACAATATTTAAATTTTTCGATAGATCCGGAATCTTGACTATTTTTTTTTAATTTGCCAAAGAATCCTCAGAAAACTGTATTTATACAATGTTAATAACGAGTAAACAAATCATTTTTAATAACTAAGTCATTTGAAATTTTTCTTTGGTATTAGAAATTAATATTCCCCTTAAATCAAAATTTGGTTAACTTTTTTTATTCCATGACTGAAAAATGTTTTTTTGGTTAAGCATATAAATTTTTTTTTTGAAAATTCGTCTTTTTTAGTTAGATTGAACTGTTTTAGGCTCAACTAAGATACTTTTAATGAAATTACCAAAATTTGTTCTTGGGGTTGTTTTTTGCAGAAAATTCAGCTCTTTGGTTTCAAATTAGGTTTTTTATCAAAATATTAATTTTTCATATCTTAAGCCTTCAAAATCTTTGTAAATCTCTTCCAGAATCATGCGCGATACATGACGCTAGCCAATATAAAAATAAGGTAGCACCGAGACTTTCCTTCAGCGAGAAATTATCGAATTTTTTATTTTTTGCGAAAGCTATTTTTTAATTTTCAAAGTTTTTCTAAATCTTAGAAATGTTAGTTATAATTTTAGAAGTTTTGAGAAGATTAAAAATAGCTTAAAAATTTAAAGGTTTTCTTAAAACTAACTCTTAAAAATGAACGAAAGTCTAAACCTTATCTCTAAGACCGCTCGCTCTTATCGCTTTACCTTCCTTGCATCGCATCGCCTCACACGCATGTTCCTACTTTCTCGCTTTGCCAACTCTGCCTCTACGGCTTGTAAATACTTATCTAATTTTTAAAATATTTAAACTTTTCGATAGATCCGGAATCTTCAACCTTTTTTTTTTAATTTGCCCAAGAATCCTCAGAAAATTGTATTTATATGATCTTAAGAACAAGTAAACAAATAATTTAAAAAAATGAAGTTATTTAAAATTTGTCTTTGGTATAAGAAATTAATATTTCCCTTAAATCAAAATTTGGTTTAATTTTTTTCTTTCATGACTGAAAAATGTTTTTTTGGTTGAGCATATAACAATTTTTTTTCAAAAATGGTCTTTTTATTTAAATTCAACTGTTTTAGACTCAACTAAAATACTTTTGATTAAATTACCAACATTTGTTCTTGAGATTTTTTTTCAGAAAATTCAACTATTTGGTTTCAAATTAAGTTTTTTATCGAAATATTAATTTTTCATATCTTAAGCCTTCAAAATCTTTGTACATCTCTTCCAGAATCATGCGCGATACATGACGCTAGCCAATATAAAAATAAGGTAGCACCGAGACTTTCCATCAGCGACAATTTATCGAATTTTTAATTTTTAGCAAAAGCTATTATTTAATTTTATGTCCCACAATACCCTGATAAGTAAATGTAAGCATTTTATGAGATTGAATAGGTAAAACTGTAGCTAAATTAAGATTTCAAAACTTTACAAAGTCTCGGTTCGGAAACAACAGGGGGTCATTTTCTCAGCGAAATAAAGAAATATTCGATTCAAGCTTTCAGAAAATTCAAAAAGGGGATTTCATTATGCACCCTAATGTAATATTACAGATTAATAAAATTTTATTTTATAGTTTACGTGTACATCTCATTGGCTTTATATTTACTTTCTGCTTACACGCCACAACTTCTTAACATTGTCAATCCTTTAAATGAGACAAGGTTAAGGAAAAGAAGCTATAAATCAAACTATTTCGTTGATGAAGATAAATATTACTATCACATTACATTTCATGAACATTTAACGAGTCTAATAAATATGACAATACTAATAGCTACTGATACAATGTATGTAGTATATACTGAACATATTTGTGGAATGTTTGCAGTTCTTCGGTATGATTTCTATTCCCATTAAAAATATACTTGCTACATTATTAAATTATTTTTTAGGTGATTTCAGGACGAGATCGCACGTATAGTCTGAACCTTTCACACTTCCAGTGGTGACGTTTGGCAGTCCCCCAAAACCAGCAAACTGTAACCCCTATGGTATTTTCCCTCTTTGGGAAAACCTTTATTCATGAAGTAATTTATACAATTAATTAATACTCACCTTGTATTAAAAAAATCACTTTATTTACGAACGATGGATAATATTTTTGGAACTTGCTAATCTGAAATGTACAAATACAGTAAAACTCGGAGATTGTGCCGATTTGGGGGCTCGCAATGATGGGAAACAAACCCTGAGAGTGTGCCGCACACCATCGCACACACCTCGCAGCTTCTTTTATTGTTACCTGCGGCGCACAGTGGGAGGAAATGCACTTTTTTCGTTCAAAAATATCCAGAGCCTTCAATTTTGGTCCGACTTTTAATTTTTTTTTAGATAAAGTTCATTAAATTCTGAAGAGCTTGACGCTCTAAACTTTTGTCTCTTCTACTTGTTTATTCATAGTTTTTTCACTCAAAGTATGGAAAAACTGAAATTTTTTCCACAACAATTTTTTACGCTTTAATAACTGATTAGGAAAATTTTATATTGTCTGAATACAAATAATTTGCTTATTAGTCCATTTACTTGTTATAAATAAATTTTATGAACAAATTAGCAAATAGTCTTATTATCGGTAAAAAAAATTTTCTGTTTACTAAAAGTGCTTCATATTAACCTAGGAATGATATCTAATTACAAAAATAATTAAAAAGTTTATAATAACTATTGTTATAAACAATTCTAATGGCAAAATATTAAAATTTCAGATCTTTTCATATTATGATTTCCTTCAATCGCCAGAACGACTTTAGGTATTTCTTAGAATGATAAATATTTAATAATATTGGATTAAATATAACAATTTAAGTTTTTATCACCAAATTAGATAAATCATTTCAAAATTTTAGACCTTTCGCATAGAAATTTTTTTGTGTTTGCACTAGAAATGTTTTAAGCTATTGGATGAATGACTGCTAGTCACAAAATATTAGAAAAGTTAAAAATAAGAATAGTTATAAATAATTCTCGTGATAAAATATTCAAATTTAAGGTTTTATCAAATTTTAATTTTCTTTAATCGCTAGAATGGCTACTGATATTGCTGAAAAAACGCCAATCCCGTTTTCTGATATAAATCTCTGCATACTATTTTATTTTGATTGAAACCCCGAATTTTTTAAAGTGAAACTGCCAAAATTTGGAATTTGTTCATCTCAATTGTTTATAAAGATTTAAGTTGTTATATTTTACTAAATATTATAAAAGATACATGTTTCAGGAATTTCAGTAGCCATTATAGCGAGTAAAGAAAATTAAAATTTGAGAAAACCTTAAATTTGAATATTTTATTACGAGAATTATTTATAACAATTGGTATTGGTAACTTTTCTAATATTTTTGTGATTCCTACATTAATATGAAGCACTTTTAGCAAACAGAAATTTTTTACCGATAATAAGACTAGTTGCTCATTTGTTCATAAAATTTGTTTATAACATATGAATAAACTAATGAGCAAATTATTTGTATTCTATGAGCCCCTTCACATTCATATAAGACAATATAAAGTTTCCCTAATCAGTTATTCAAGCGTCAAAAATTGTTATGTAAAAAATTTCAGTTTTTCCATACTTTGAGTAAAAAAATTATTAATATGCAGGTACACGGAGAAAAATGGATGTTCGAATGTAACATCTACGTGTTCAGGATTAACATATTTTATGTTTAACTATAGGACAGCAATCTAGATTTTCAAAGTTAA
>JAAAKG020147384.1:0-10470 GCA_010014905.2 Druon quercuslanigerum
ATATTTACTATGTGAGAATAGAGTTTTTTGCTTTCTGAAAAGTATTTTTGACTGTGTAATTAATATTTTCTAGTAGACTTTATGTGCCTTTCACATTTTCAAATAGTAAATCCTTCGTTTTACCATGTGACGCTGTAACAACTACAACGTTCTTAAAATCCATTTTTCTCCGTGCAAGGTATACGAATTTATCAACTTGTTCAATTCTCTCATCATTCAATACAATGTTGCATGTTGTTTTCTCACACTTTCCTTCGAAAACCATAGTTTTTGTTTTATTTACGTTAATTTTGAGGCTCATGCTCTTCACGCTTGCATTCAATTTATTCAACATTCGTTGCAAATCTTCAATAGATTCTGCCATGACAATCTTATCATCTGCGAACGCTAACCCACGTACCTTACTGTTTCGAGATCTACACCTTGTTCGTCGAAAAGAGCTATTCTTAACCACTTGTCCATAAATAATAATATGAATAGGCATGAAGACATAACGTATCCTTGTCTAACGCCTTGTATAATATCCAACGAGTCACTCAATTTCTCATTTACCCTCCCACTCACTTTGCCACTCGTATATATTTTTCTTAAAGCTTGTAGGAGCCATCCATTTACAGTTTACACCGTACTCTTTCAGGACTTCCCAAAGTTTGCTTCTATCTACCGTGTCGAAAGCTTTTTCTAGGTCAAAAAATGTACAGAAAACTTTTTTGCCCACTCTCAAACTTTTTCTGTGATTTGCCTTAAACTGAATATTTGATCTGTACATGACCTTCTGGCATAAACCTACTTAATGTAATTAATTACAATTTATATCCGACAAAAATTTAAATAAATAAGAACTTTTAGATAGCTGAGTGTGTTGAGGCTACGCAAAATAGTTAGAACAATATAAAATATGACTTTATTTTCAAAAAATCGACACCCGGTGTAAGTAAAAGCTTTGCGGAACTCATTTTTGTTTGTTTTTTACAGAAACTTGTTTATGTACTGTTAGTTAACTGCAAAACAGAGACAGTACAGCTAGAGGTTATACTTTTGACCAGCAGATGTGCAGGGTCGACAAACGGTTTTGCGAAGTTCGAGACTGTCGTCGACTAAAATATGGAAATACGTTTTTAATTTCATAGGTATTTGTAGAGTAGACATTGACTTCACTTTGCCTTTTCTAAAAGCTAGTCAACGTCAACTTAACTTTAAAATAATTGAATTAAACTTACCACCCAAAAGAGTTATTTTGACACTTGACTTGGAATCCAGTGTAGAAATTGCCCAGTTTGGCCCTCGCAGGGGCCTACATATTTACCCGTTTATTTATTTCTAAAAAAATTCTAAATGCGATCACTAAGTTAAACAAAACAAACAATTACTCCAAAAACAAATATTAAATTGTTATAAAAAATTCCATAAGACATTGATATTATAATCTATTTCACCTTATCTTATAGTGGCCCTCTACAGGACCCACAAAGGCGGCCCACTGTGGAAAGACCCAGCTGGGCCCTCGCGTGGGCTTACTTATTTGCCCCTTAATTTTTTTCACAAAAGATTCTAATTCCGATCACCAACTCAAACAAACAAATAAAAAAAAAGTATCTCAAAATACTAAAATTTCTAAGTCTAAAGGATGAATGTTTTTTTGACACTTCAAATTTTGAGGTCATGAGTTTAAACTTACGAAAAATGAATTCGATGAAACTTTTTTGAAATTCGAACTCTGAAAATATGGACATTCCACAAGGCATACTATTTCCTGTAATTGTAAAAAGATTTAAAGTAGTCTTAAACGGGAAAAAAAGAAATATTACACGAAGAAAATTTTTAATAATTTGAAATTATTTGTTTAAAAATTATTTTGTTGATATTTTCGTTAACCTTTTGTATATTTTACATTTATATAACTTCGTTTAATAATAAATGTTTAATTAGAAAAAAAAGAGTTCCCGACTGCTAGGCGATAGATGTAGGTATAGATGTTGGTTCGATATACCCTTTAGCGTTAGAAATGTTATTTATCATATAATGTTTAAAAATGTCACATATGTGTTCACTTTAAACAGGAACATTAATATTTAATGTCAAAATACTGGCAATAAATTAATATTACTTTTTTAAATATCTTTTTTGTATGAACTATGTGGGCCTTACTGGGGGCTTAACCGGGCACTGTAGAGGGTTACTTTATTGGCCCTTCGTTATCAGCCGACATGGGGCCTTCGAAGGTGAGCATGTCAAAATTATGTGGGCCCTTCGTATTTTGCCAACGTAGGGCCCACGTATTAAAAGGGAAAATTACGATGGCCCTCGCAGGGGCCAACTAAAAATTTCCACACGGGGGAAGCTTCTAATGTGTACTCTAAGGATTTACATATTTCTTCTACCTTCGTCCCTATTCCTTTACATACTCCCCACACATTTACTTGGTGGTGGGAGGGGGACCCTCAGCTTAAGGTGAGTTGAATTCAGAGATGGTAATTTTAAAGGTATAAACAAGGTAGTTCTTACGATTTTTCTTGCTTCGTAACTACACTTTCTTTTTAATTTTATACATTCGATTTCTGTTAGAAAAAAATTCCCAAATTAAATAATTTTTTCCCTAATAATGTTGGGAAAAACTTCCAAATATAACGGAAACTTTGCTTTCAGAACATTGTCGGAATAATTCCCGAAATATTTCTTACGATAAAGCCAAATTCAATCCTACAAATCTTCTATTAAAATTCCAAGCAATTGATCTTCACTGATGGTCATTGTAAGTGGATTACTATTCGTCACTATTATAGTCCATCTTCATTTAAGGTCTTGTAAAAATTATTCTTCAATTTTACAGTGCCGCTTTCTGGAGATAGTAATGGGTTAAGCCATTCTACATTTTTATAGTTTTTGGCTTATACCCATTCTTTAGATTCGGACCATTTCTTGAATTGTATCATCAAAGTAAGAACGAAGTACCGATATGTTGGACACATGCTAAATGGAAATCAGAAATAATAATGCTCCAAAGGGCAATACTATTTCGTTTAGTATTATTCAAAACCGGTACCTAGGGGCGTCACCATGATCCTGACAGAAGAGCATGTCGGCGAAATTCTTACTAAATGTCACCACGCCCTAAAATATCTTTCAGATGAATCTTTCAGAAATATAATTGGAGTAGTGATGGAAGAAACAAGAGAAGGTTATTTTAAAGTTGGTAGCTATCAAGGAATTATAATTGCATTATTTTTAAATATCAAATTGATGTATGCAAAGAAATTCTTTTAGATATTAGTGTAGTGCCTACTGAACCTGTATCTTTACGTATTGCAAACAATAAAGAATCTCTCATCGGAGGTCATGGGTACGTTATATGCAATTGTAAAAACAAAATCAATACAAATACTTGAAAATGCAAAAAACTAAAAATCCCAAATGTAATTCGTCACTACTTGTTGCAATAAATAAAATTAGTTGTTTATTTACATCGTACATATAGTATTTTTATAAAGTAAATTACCCTACCTCTACTGATATTTAGTTAAATTTTAAGTCTGACATTTGTCCATAACAGTTTTTTTTCTTCAGTTGACTGAATATACACATTTACTCTTTATTTGTATATATGCTTTTGCTATGTATTGTCTTGATAAAATTTCAGTAATAAATCATTTTAAAAACTTACAAAAAAGTTGGAAGTTAATAGAAAGTATTGTACACTTACACTCAGTACTTTTACATTTAAAAATTTAATGCTGATCATTTATAAAAAACTTTCCAATCCGTTCACAATTGTGACCTATAGACTATTTTGAATTGTAAATTCCCGAGCCAGCCCACTGTGATGCGGGAAAAGTAAACCCCAAAGGTTTTCTTTTTCTTCCGGACTTTGCCTGAGCCTTTCGGGCACTTCGCGATTTGATGTCGAAATGTTGGACAAATGTTTTTAATAAAAACAATAGCCAAAAACAATTGTGTAAATAAAAGAGATTTTAAACGTCGGAAAAAACTTAAGTATATTTAGAAAAAAATCGACGAAAAAAGTGCGAAAAATGCAGCAACCCAGCAGTTTAAGAATCAAGTTAAAATCACGGTAAGAGCAAAATTAGAGTATTAAACAGCTTAAAGGATGACTGAAATCATGGCTAATATTTATTGACATATTAAATCAAACATTGTAATCGGGTTTTCGTACTTCTTAAATGTTTTGATAAAAATAAAATGTGTTTAATGCTCTTACTTGAGCACGAAAGACTATATTATATTTATGTATTCATAACCACTTTATATGAAAGAAAAAAAATTTATTAAGACATTCGTTTGACAGATATGCACTGAAAAACGATTTTCCAATTTTAAGAATTTCCCACTAAGCTGAAGAATATTTGCAGCTTAAATAGACGCAAAGAATATATTCCTGATGTAAGACAGAGGCCTTCTCACATTAACAATATATATTCTTGTCTATATGATAATAAGGTATATTTAATCTTAGGCTATAGAGGTTATGTTTCAGTGTGACTGCGCGAAATAAAATACACAATAAATATATGTAAATAGTGCTTTGCAAAATCTTAATAAAAAAGTCAATAATTGTGAACATTCAAGCCAGAAGTACTTACCACTTTTCTAAACTCAAAACACTCAATGTCAAAATTTACAAAATAAAAAATTAACTGATTTAGAAGCACGTGGCACGAAACTTAAAATTATTAAACAGAGGAAGGCGCATTTTCCTTTGTGCATTTCTTTTTTTCCACTCATATTCCCATTTTAAGAAAATTTTCTCCCTTTGATTATACTTCGCTTATTTCTATAAGAATATTACTAAGAATATGACTGTAAGAATATAACAATCTTAATACTAGAATATCGTTTTTACGATATTATAACAACTGAATATTCGCCGACAAACATAGGAGTGAATATTCCCACGACCTCTATCATTTACAGAATTTGCAGTTCAGAACTTTAATGAGTTTATATTTAATAGTCATATACATATATTATAACACAATGTAAAATTTTCTACTTTCTTTATTCTTCAAATTTCTTCATTCTTAATCATTTTTTAATAACTTCACAGTAAAACGAATATGCTTATAAATTATCCTTCTTTCATATACAACGGTAATAAATACATAAATATAATAGTTTTGTGTCCTCAAGTAAAATTATTAAATATATTTTACTTTTATTAGAACATTTAGGAAGATATCAGTTAATTATATTTTTTCCTTTTAAAGGGCGTTTCCTGAATTTCAGCCATTATTTAACCTATACAATACTATGCTCTTCCACTGATTTGAGCTCTAATTTTGTTATTTCCGTGATTTTAGCTTGATTCTTAAACATTTTTTCGAAGATGATAAGTGCTATTTGATGTATAAACTGGGCTTGGTCGCCGCACTTTTTGCACTTTTTGCACTGGTTGTTTTCTAAATATACTTCCGATTTTCCGACATTTAAAATATCTTTTATTCACAAAATTATTTTTCGCTAATATTTTTATTAACAACATTTGCCATACATTTCGACATAAAACTGCTCGAAAAATCCAGAAAGGACGTAAAATTCCAGCACGTGCGCACTGGTGACGTCTAGGATAAAACGGTCAATTTACGAAGAGACTAGGCAGACTGCAGTGTGACGGCACATCGGACTTTGCCTGTAACACATACACGATACGATTATATATTTGAAAGTTTATTAGACAATTTGAAAATTATATTTATCAATTCTTTAGGTCTTTTTTCTAATTTCGTTAATATTTTATAGTTATATGTGTGATTTAAGGTAAAAGTTGAGTTATTAAATACATTACATACGAAGTAGGAAAAGGAAAAAAATGTGGTCTTTGGAAGAAATTTCTGTTAAAATTGGGTTCCTTTAGAGGTCCAACTGGAGATCCCTTTGAAAAATTGAGTTTTTTGGGTTCCTCCTTACGAAAAAAATGAGTTCAAATAGAAATCCTTGTTTCCAAGATAGACCGTTGAAATTGTGGATTCAGGCTTGACTCTGATTTTTACGGTCCTTGCTTGACTATCTCTGATGTAAGCTATGGGATTGCAATCTCGTATGTTATGACTACAAGTATACGTGATACGGGCATCGAAACATAATGTCTCAAAACTTTCAAGCCAGTCGGCAAAAGATTGCCGTTGCGAGAGCGTACGATGTCGTCTTTTTTATTACAGGTAAAATAAGGCTTATTTTTTCGGAATAAATTTGCTCTATATTGACTTTTCACATGATTTTCTTGTATGTTGTCCTTTATTAGAACTACACGGAGAGACTTTTGGTATTAATATTTCTTTTATCGCATATTCATAATTGATATAAAATATACAAATTTAGGGATAATCGAGGTACGGTTAGGAAAAGTTGAACAGTGACTATGAAAATACCAGACTAATATTTCTGATTAGAATAAATCGTAAGAATATTAAACTCTTACATACAAAAAGTTACAGTATTTCTAAATTGCAGAATTAAATTTTGTAATGGATTCGAATAGCGAAAATTAGTATAGTGCTTTGAAAGAAGTAAAATAGAATGTTGTACATTTCGGTACAAATGCTTTGCAATCTTTCTACACCACTATACGAAAAATGGGGGTCACGTGATGTTTTGTTTCACGGTTGCGCATGACAAAAAGAACTACGGAGGAAAGTGTATGAACACACACTATTATATAGAATACTACAAATACTTCTTAATATATGTGTGTATATGCTTAGAAAGTCGCTCGCTGGCTATGATGAGTTCGTTTACGAATCCTATACTAATGCCTATACGCATATATAAACCTATCTTATAACTATCAGTTGCACGCATTTCGCTGAGACTTAAATTCTTTCTGCTCTTATATACTAAACGAGTGAAACGTATCACTACTTGTGAGAAACTAATAGCGCTGGATCCCCAGACCTAATTGAATATTTATATTTATCTCTCATATGTTTATATATATATAGTTAAAATATTTGTCATAAGGACAACCGCAGGATTTCGCCGGGATCGGGTGCCAATCTGAAAATTCGCTCCCGATCCCACCGAAATCGCAGTAAAATTTCAGTCCATTGAACTATATCATTGCAGTGCATTAGGTGGCTGGTACATTAAACAAGGACGCCCTTATGGCAACATACGAAGAGTAGAGAGAGCGAGGGAGTTGAGACAGGCGTAGCATACATGTAGCCGATGTTTCTTTTGAAGGCAACGGGCAAACGTCTCGCGTGTGTGTGTGTGTAAGCACATGCCACCGCGAGTACCATGCCTCTCCTTGTTTTTAGGTTTTCTTACATAGGTTTCATTCTCTTTACGTTTTAGGATTTTAGAATGTATACAATGTGTTTCCTTTTCTAGTTTAACATGCATACCCTCTTACATACTTCCTTTTCAGAAGTCACCTTCACGTCATTGAGTGACTTCTGAAAAGAGGAATCTCTTCTTTTTCAAGGAAAGATTAATTTATTTGGGAATGATTTTAAAAATGTTATAAAAATTATTCTCGGGGGTCATTGCTTCATTTTGCAGTCATAAGCCAGCTCGCCGTTCTAGTCCTCGGAAGCTGGGAATGCTGCGTAAGCATAAGCTCTCAAGTTGCGAGCGAAGCAAATTCGTGTGTTGCGATATTGAATGTGGCTTGAAATATTATTTTCAGGTCACTTTAAATACAATTAAACCGGTGGAATTTGCTCGTAACAAACCACACCGGAATTGAATCATTTCGTCTTAGAAATTTATTGTGGCTTATGACTGCCAGAGCAATGACTCCATTTTTCTTTATATGCTTTTCAGATTTTTACATAAAACTCTACCTTTTTTTATATATAGAGGTGAGGAGATATATATATATATATAGGGGTGGGCTTGTTGGCGCAGGATCTCCCGTTTTCCTTGCCAATAATTAACATTTCAAAACGGGCAGATAAGAATCAACCAAAAGAAAAACAACCCAGGGGGAGGAAGGGATCGTTTTCTTTTTCTGCCGGATTGCTTATTGGTTCCCCTTCATCCCCTGATCCCCACAACTTCGAAGTGCTGTAACGAATGCGGTAACCTTTATCTTATATCTATCTTTCTCTCGCCTGTTTCGCAAGGAAATTCGTAGGTGAGCGGAATGAACATTCATTAACGTCTTATAGATGCACACATCCACACATGCATTCATACCAATTTAATCTTATAACTTAACTTTTCCTTTAGAATAGCTGTAGCGTCTGTGTAGGGAGGCGAATTGGTGGCTTTGTAGTGAGTGGATTGGCAGATGAAGAGGTATGTGAGGCTGGTCTAGGTAGCGCAGCGGGAGTATCCTCACAAGCAGAGTCACTTATGCTTGTGAGTATTTCTTGGATTGTTGAAGGTTGCTCGAATTTGATGCAGAGCTCTGCAGGATTTCTTAGAGATGGTTCCCTTTCTAGGTTGGTTTGCTTATCGGTTAGATGTTTTTGGTGGCAAGTGGTGGGAACGTAGTACCGGATACGAGGAATGCAGCAGTAACAAAAGAAGGCGATGCCGACTAGAGCCAATACAATGTAAGAGCCATGGATCAGCGTTAAGTGATGGTCGTTAGCCCTGCTTCTCAAGTTTATGTTATTGAGCTACTCTTCCAATTCGTCCAAGGATTTGTCGTTGATTGAGAAGGTTTCCACGTTTCCTGAATTACCACTTAAGTACGGCTCATTCTTCTCGACCCTTATAGTAGGGTCTCCATACTCCTTTAGTAATGGCGACATAACTCCAGTTGCGCTCTAACCACGTGCGTTTGTCTGCCAACTAAGCGAGACAGGTTGGTTTGAGCCTGATTGAGTTCGGTGATTTCAGCTTCCAAGGTTTCACCATCAATGTTGGTCATCAGGCCCGCTATAGGTCCAACAAGTCCTTCCAGGATTCCTAGTAATGGTTGGGCACGTCGACTTCTCATTCCCAGTGGTAGGCCACGAAGTATTGTCTTGTCAGAGTGTTCCTTCATCTCTTCGGCATGTCTAGATACTTCTTCCTTCAGATTTTCTGCTGCAAGAAATTTAGCATCCAGGCCATAGTCGGTGATGGTCTGCAGACAGAATATCCCAAATCCGGGCAGGCACATGTCTGATAAATGTTAGAAGCGCTGTTGATAGGAGTCCAGAAGCCCTCGGATTTTAAGTATGCCTAGGAATTTAGTGATCCGCCACGTTCCAGTTGCTTGTCTCATGGGCCCTAGGAATTCGTAGTACACTCCCGTACTAGCTTTTAGAGGAGTGTCCCTGTACATAGTGGGCGTGTCCGAGGAGTCAGAAGATTCGTCTTCTGAGGATGACTCGGCTGAGGATTCGTGCCTCACAACTGGTGGCCTGTTTCTCCTTCTTCTTGTCAACCGCTTGCCTATTGAGCTTTCCTCCATTTCCTGTGCTGGAGCTTTTCTCAAGGGCGCCTTGGCAGCGTCAGATCCGGTTACTGGTGCCAGTACCTTCTTTGGTCTTCCACACTTTTTAAGGATTGGTGCAGGTGGCTCGGTTGATGGTAAGGAAGCAGCCTCCTCTCTTTTCACAGGTTGAAAGTAGGCTGTCTTAAGTATCATAGGCCTTGCTCCCCCGGGTACTGTAGGCACCTCTTTTCGAGTTTAGACGCGAGTGCCACTAGAAGCAGTACCTGGAGGCTTTTTCTTATCGGGACCCCCTTTAGAGGCTCCTGCTCGGGTTAGAACTAGTATTTGGGGGTTCATGGGGGTGTTATGTAGCTGAGAGGGTGAGAGAGACCTTGTTGCTTCGCTTGAATTTCGTTCAGTTTTCCTTGCTTGTATTCAAACCTGTATTGGTAGTTTCGGAACTTATGTCGCTAGTGTAATAACCTGGCCCCAGGATTGTTGATATAGATTATCCAGTGAACTGGTTCGTGGTCACAAGCAAGTATGAACTCTCGGCCATATAGGTACGGTCGGAAATGTTCAAGAGCTTGGACAATGGCTAAGCATTCTTGCTCTTCTTCGGGGTACCTTTCTTGGCAGCTGTTCATGGCCTTGGAAAAGTACGCTACAGGCATGTCTAGCCCCTCTTCCTCTTGGGTGAGGATAGCTCCGACGGCATGTTTAGAGGCGTCCGTAATCAGTTTGAAGGCCTTTTAAAAGTTGGGGTATTGCAGAATGGATTCGTTGCAGAGAGAATCCCAGAGCTTACGAAAGCTCTCTTCCTGTTCGTAGGCCCATTTACACTTAGTGTCCTTTTTCAAGAGATCAGTTAGAGGCTTTGCAATTTTTGCATAATCTTGTATGAATCTTCAATAGTACCCTGATAACCTGAGAAATTGACGAATATTGCGTACGTACTTTGAACGGACAAAGTTTTTTATGGCTTGTATCTTATCCGGGTTTGGCTTCAATCCCTTGTAGCTGATGATGTGACCCAGGTATGCTACTTCCTTTTGTAGGAATTCACACTTATCGGGTTGGAGCTTAAGATTTGCTGCCCTGAGGCGATACAGTAGTTTTCTGATTTTTAGATCGTGTTCCTC
>JAAAKG020147385.1:0-10470 GCA_010014905.2 Druon quercuslanigerum
TGAATTTGATCTAAAAGTTTTTGTGTTAAATTCTGAGGTACAACAATTTGCCAATTCTGTGTAACATGATCGCGATATAATAATATCCCTTTATATATTTGACAAATATTCTTGTATTTGATCGAATCAATATTATCAATGATACTTCTTATACACGAATCACTAGCTTGACCCTGACGAATCTTTTGAAAATCACCCTTTAAATCTCGACTCAAATCGATTGTAGCACACGTTACACTTTGTGACATAGGTGGCAAATTCATTAATAGACAATTAATTGTTAGCTCAGTTTGTTCCATCCTTTCAAATTGACCTATCGAATTTTGACTAAAAAAATCAGCAACCACGTTATCTAATTCAGATAGGGCGTTGAATTTAAGAAAGTCTAACCTTTATGATCCGGGATGATAGTAAATTTGTTTCCAATCAAATATATTCGTAATTTAGTAATCGCGTAGGAAATGCCAATAGCTCCTTTTCCGTGGTTGTATAGTTTAATTCCGCTTCATTAAGACATCTACTGACTAATGTAATTACATTGCTATTTTGACTTTCCTCTAATTGATAGAGAATACCACTTATACCTAAATTAGAAACATCTGTTTGCAATCTGAATGGAACTCCCGGTATAATATGACCCAAGGTTATGCAATTAACTAGGTTTTGTTCGAGTAGGTTATATGCAACGGTATGTCAATCATTCCAATTCCAAGGTTTCTTTTCTTTAAGCAACTCTCTAAAAGGATCTATGTAATTGGAGTGACGAATAATAAATTGGCGATAATAATTACATAATCCAAAAAATTGTTGTAATTGGTTCAAATTTTGTGGTATAGGAAAATTTTGTATAACCTCCAGTTGATTGGGCAAAGGTTTGATCCCTTTTAAAGATAAATCATAGCCTAGAAAATGAACGGATTCGCGACAAAAGAGAGACTTTTGCAATTTTAAGGTGAAATTTTGATCTTGTAAAACTTGAAAGTCCGAAGATAGAGCATGAAAATGATCATAAACATTACCAGGGGTTGAAATAAGTGAATCATCGATATATATAGTGAGAATATCATTAAATTGATTTCCCAATGCTAAACTGAGAGCTCGAATGAATGCTGAACCGGCCGTCTTTATACCAAACGGTATTCTACAAAATTGATATAATTTTCAACATGTAAAAATGCAGTATATTTTCGACAATCTTTATGCAATGATATTTGCCAATATCCATTTGTAAGATCAGTCGTTGACATATATTTGATACCATAAAATTTTTGAAATAGTTCATTTATTATAGGTGTCGATTCATTATCTGACTCCATTATTTCATTACTAAATCGCGCATCCAAACAAAGTCGAACCGTTTTATCTTGTTTAATCACAATTCGTAACGTATTACAATATGGACTGGTCGACAGTTCAATAATTCCATTTTTTATCATTATTTCTATCTCTTTATTAACTAAATCACGATAAGCAAATGGGACGGGATATGATTTTCTGACAGCCACTTTATGCGGTTTTATATTTATCCGATATTCATAAACACCAGCACTACTACTTTTCAACGAAAATAACTTTTCAAACTTTGACATACAATTTATAAAAGCTTCCTTTTCCGTATTATTCAGCCTTGTAAGTGAGGCTGCAATCTCCCGTACCGTATCTAAAAAAATCTCTCAGTCTGTTTCTGTAATGTTTTTATTCCAGTTTAAATGATCAATTTCAGACAAAAAACTCATTTCCTCTTGTTTTAAATAATCAAAATCATTTTCAAAAATAAAATTTCCACAAACTAAATCTGAGTCAGGAAAATGACTTGAAATGTCATGAGCTACATTATTATTTTCAGAGATTATTATAGTGTTAAGGTTATTACCTTGACATTCATCTCTTTTGATCGTTATCTCTTTTGAAATACAAGTCCAAGGTGTATTACAAATACAAGGTGATTCAGAAAATAAATTTACTAAATGAAACTCGTCTTCATTTTGATTGACAATACTCGATGTGTCGAGATCATAATTACCAAACAAAGTTTCATTATGTATATCATTACAGAGATACAGTCATAATTAAATTCATTCGTATCTCTAATCGCGACATCATTAGAAATCGGCTTTTCAACCACAATCCCTGAATATATTATTTGTACAAAAATGATGTCATCTTCGATAGATGCCATTATCCTTTCAGACGGAGCCTGACCAAACGATATCAATGATTCAGGAGCTGGAATCCCATTGATTGAAATTGAACGTTGTAAATAATCAATTGTAACTCCATTTCCCAGGAACCAATCATTTCCCATTATTATAGAACTTGTTAAATGTGGGACCACGAGAAAAGACGTTAAATAGGAATTTTGTCCGATATTCACATTTATTATTATTTGTTTTTTAATCGTCGTGGGCTTTTTTCCAATTGCAGTTCTCAACACCACATTCGAAACTGATAATTCTGTTACTTTACCGTGCAACATTAAATAGTCATAAAACTTTTCCGCTGACTACCAGTGTCAATAAGAGAAGGAATTGGTACATTAAACAAAGATATTATCAATCGTGAACATTTTGGAATTGTAGGGTCACAAAAAAATCATACGGATCTTGACGCGTTGTTCGACCTATCAACATCGCGCCAGTTATAAGTTTAAATTATTTGATGAGAAAGTTGGCGGTGGAATATTCAAATTTGGGAACTGCATCGCGTTATTATGAAATCCGATATTATTAGAAAGATTGCCCTGATTAAAATGATTTGGTTATAAGTGTGCCACATTAATTTCGTCGGGGCATTGATCAACAAAACCACACGTACAATTTCTTTGATTATCGGTACTGATTTGAGAAGTTTGAGCCAATTGTTGTTCACGCTTTTGATTGTTTTGGCCGTTATTACTATAATTGAAATTACTATTATTATTATTATATTATTATATACTATTTTTATCCGCAAAGGTCGCATCAAGTTGTGCCAAAGCCTGGGTAATTTTATTTAACTTAGCAAAATCTACAGCTACTAATGATTCACGGACACGAATCGGCATTTGTTATATTATATTGTAATGTTTTTCATAAGTTTCCATCGAGGGCGAAAAATATGGTGCTTCCTTAACCTGTTCAAGAAAGTAGGCCTATAGATTTCCTTTACTGGGATCAAATTGTTTCGCGAGCCAAGCAGCCTTAATTTTAACTCGAATCGGAATTGAGTAGAATTCTTGTAAGAAAGCAGCTTTAAACTCTTCATAATTGACAAAACTAGATCTACTCGTATCATACCAATTCTTTGCACGACCTCCAAGCGCACTATCTAAAACATTAAGTTTATTCGTATCTTGAATACCCTTAATCAGAAAGTATTTATCCAAGGATTCTAGAAACTCTTTAGGATTTCTAGCTTCATTTTCAGATTTTGGGGGCTTTGCCTCCAAGTGAATTCCCTGCAACCCAGTGAGTAGAGCATTGATCAAACGATCCCCCACATCCGCCTGAAGCGGTGCCGGGGGCAGTGTCTGATTTTGTAACCGTTCTATTTCTCGTTGCTGGGCTTCAGGCGCCGTATGCATGCGCCTAAGTTCTTCCCGTAATTGTTCGAGAGTCATATTTTGAGTACTATCGTTATCTGAAATCTCTTCTAATAAATTACGACGCATATTATAATAATCAATTCGACTAATGAGACCTCTTCTTCGTCTGACTCTCTCTAAACCAGGAATTAATTGACCTCCTCTTGATCGTGTATTAATAGGAGTTGAATTCATTAACTTTATACAAATATTATTAATTTATTTACGAAATTTAGACAATCATGTCCCTGTTCGGGCGCCAAAATGTAGCAAAAAAGCTCTATTTTTGTCCATTTAAAATTTAAACTTTGGAATTAAGAACAATTTACTTAAAATTTATAGAAACAATTTAACTGATTCACATATACATCACAATAAATTTCTAACCAAATCAAATATTAAGGGGATAATTATTCAATCAAGCAATTAAATTGAGAAAAAAATATTAAACCAGATGACTGATTAGAGAGAGAAATGAAATACAACAGAAGAAAATCACGGTCAACGTTATTTGTATTTAAAATAGTTGGATGCGATCTTCTAAATAAATTAGTTCGTAGACATTTAAAAAGGTACATAAAATGAAGAATGTTGACCTCCGATTGGGCGAAAATTAGTGACACATAAAATTTGTCGAATTATCCATTTCTGCCCATTTATATAGACAAATAGTATTTTTAAACACACAAGAATTCAATTTGAATAAAAATCAAATTAAATGAAACAATCCGTAAAATACATGAATATTCTGCAGACGAATGCATAAAGAAACAAAAAACGAATGAGAGAAAGTCAGAAACATGGATTAGAATGCGGATGATTATAATAGAACGCTTTTACTGATCGCTTTTGGTGAATCTCATCGATGATGAAGAGATTATGGAGGCCATTATAAATGGAGCTATGAAGAGTGTGTGAATCCTAATAGATCAGTAATTCACGTTGTGCTGTCATTTCTCCTCGGATTCAGTATCTTGTGAAAAGTCTTATATTCAAAGAACAAAGAAGATTCTGCTTTCTGATTATTCCCTCCAATTTGCAACAAACATCAAGCGTCGTAAACCGTTATAACCATCAAATTTAGTTCATTGCGTTTCAATCACAAAACCGCTGAAAACACACAATTGTCGAATTTTTCTAATCGTTCATTTAAAACAAGAAAACTCATTTTAAACAAAAACACTTTTCAGAATGATATAACTACCTCATTTAGATGCAACATTGCTCGGCATAAACGTGATTCCTTAATTATGATTAAAAGCTTAAATTACATGTTAACACTTAACGGACTTAAATGTAATGATCACATTTATCGATTAATGTGCAGATCGAAGGCAGTGGCTTCCCACTCTCCATACTTACTATTTGCGATCCACCAATAGTCTAATTTACATAATACCACGTGACAATTCGTTTGCCGTGTTTCTGAAAATTCGAGGGCGCATTTCTGACAGCCAATCTCGCACTCGGACGAAAAATCTCCATATACAGGTAATTTCTTGCGCTCTAAAATATGAATCATTTACTCCACAACCGCCTCTATTAGATAATCTGTCAGCTCTGGTTCTTCTTCTTTATTCATAAAGTGTCCCCTAAGGGTTTACATGACTTCCATTCCATACCACTTACATAATAAGCAGAAAGAAAATTACTACCTTAACATTTACAAATATTTACAGCTATTTACATAATGTCTTACATAATGTCTAATCGCAATTTTTTTTTAGAAGTTTTAGTCCTCAGAGATATTTTAAATGTCTTTCTCCTTTTTATTATCCCGCGACAATTCCACTGCACAATTCTTAATTTATTTATTTGAGTCCTGTTTATATCCCTGGGTTTTACTTTTTAATAAACAACTTCTCAAGAAATGAAGAAGCAATACTTCTCCGATTGATTTAAAATACTTACCCTAATAGGAACATTAAGTTCTATTATATTGGTCTTACAATCAGTCATCCTCATGAAAAATTATGCCTAGTACAATTTTTGTACAGAATTAGCTAATCTATAAACTAAAAGTCAAAATTGTGGTTTGATGAAGAAGTTACAACGGTACCAAACAGTAAATACCGATAAATAATTAATTGGGAAAACCTAAAAAAAAGAGGTTCCC
This sequence comes from Druon quercuslanigerum, assembly GCA_010014905.2. NCBI lineage: Eukaryota > Metazoa > Arthropoda > Insecta > Hymenoptera > Cynipidae > Druon > Druon quercuslanigerum. Next base: position 5,679 of record JAAAKG020147385.1, read on the forward strand.
AATGATTAAAATTTATATTTTTTAAATTTAAGAGCGAATCACATAAGTCGAACAACGAAATACCAGTGACACAAGAAACAAGACTTAGGTTTATGTTGAAAATGTTGAATATTATGCGTTTTCAAACATTATTTTGGAAGTGTTATCCCCTGAATTACGGCCTGTAGTCTCACGAATGCTACCTGTGAATACTATTCTTTCTGTCATAAAAAAAGCCAGACCTTATACTACTACTTCAAAATCTATGTTTTTTCGTTAACAGATCTAAGTGCTACCCCGTGTAGCATGGCATCTTGGATCATGTCTGCGTAGCGTATTTATAAGAATTGTACTTATTTCACATAAATCTATATTGTAGACCTAAACACTGCATTACTTGCTTCCTAATTCAGTGTTTTATTTTTGTTTTAGGTGAGTTTCAACCATTTGTACCTTTTGAACATGATCATCACTTCGCTGTAAATTATCCGCTAGTTAAGTAACCAGAACTTTTACTAATAGTTTGAAAAAACTAAGAATAATTCTTTATCAATCTAATAATCTTATAATATCCTATAAAATAATACCCTATCTGTGGCGGGTACGCCCAATTTGTTATATATTTTTAATTATATAACAATAATTTTTGTTTAAATTAAAAATATAGATGGATGTAGTGACAAGATTCAACGGCAACTTCCAAACAATTGTTTTTTTTAATGTGTCATAATAAACGAGATTAAAAGATATTGAAAATTTTCATATGCTATTTCGAAACATAACAAGTTTCCTCATCAGATTAAATAGTAATATAAATACTACATAATGTTGCTGTGAGTGCTTGTATGAATGTGCAAAAGGTGTGCAAAGCTAATTTTTTTTAATCCATAATTTTGAGTGCTTTTAGAAGTAGCCTGCAGATATAAAAAATTTCCTTTTTTTATGAAAAATTTTTTACATTTATGCAATCATCTTTGGACAGAGCATTCTTTTTTGCACATTTGTACAAGCAATCACAACATGATCACAAGAATCCATTGCCTGTTGTTCCCTTTTTTAATTCCGTGAGTCTATTGTACCTAAACATCAATGGTGTGCGAATTAGCTTACTTGAAGTTTTTATTGTTTTTTAATTTTATACATCACTTTTTATTTATATTCAACATGATGTATTTTTTAGATTACTATTAACTATGATGAGAAAACTTTTTATGTTTCGAAACTTCACCTGCTAATTTTCAATACCTTTTAATCTCATTTATCCCGACACAATAAAAAAACAATTGTCTGGAAGTTGTCGTTGACTTTTGTCACCATATTTATGTCTTATAATATTAAATGCAAAATTTACAAAAGTTTCAAACTAACATATTTTTTTGTTGGATATATACATTATAATAGAAGGTCAACTAAATTGTAAACTGTCATGTATAAGGCAGGACTGATTGATATTGCCTTACTGAAGAGTCCGGGGAGTCAGTTCTGGACCAAGCATAGAGAATTTCATTTTAGTTAAATTAGAAAACAATTAATTGCAGAACAAAAATAAATATTATCGACACTAATTTTAATTTAAAAATTTTTACAATTACGATATTTGAGTCGGAAAGAAGTGCGCGGTTATGAAAATTCGGAATAATTCAAAGTGGAAAAAGGTCAGTATGAGGAGACATTGCGACGCGTAGACCGACGTTTCCTAGAAAAAGTTCGAAATATACATGAGAAGAGATGTCGACGGATTGACTAAGATTTTAGCGCGTCGTGGATCGTTGGCATTGTTGTTTTCAACGGATGTATATGTTACTTAATAATAAGTTCTCGTCACCCGCAGCGTGCAGAAAGTTCCGAAGCGGCAGCAAAGTTTGTGCAAAGTCGAAGTTAAGCATGGACATAGAAATAAGTAGGGATCCTCAGGGTAGAGTTTAGACAACTTTTTGCTATTTAATTGGTGTAGCATGAACGGAATGGGAAATTCTAAAATACGCGCGATATTGAAATCAAAATTTTTAATTTCCTCATTGGCTTAATAGAAAATAAAGAGAACAAAAACCGCGAGAATAAAAATGAATGTTAAGTGAATACCAAAGTGATTAATACTTAATTTTGAACACGCGCATTTTACGGTTTACTGAAAATTTAAGTATTTTGTTTAAACCTTTTTTTTCAAAATTTTTTTCCCCCACTGAAAATTGAACTATTTATTTTTTTGGTTACAATTTTTTTAGTTGTAAAATTCATATTTTTCGATAAAAATTAAGCTATTGTATTGAATTTTGAAAATTTTAAAAAGTGCGGCAATACATGCAAACTATAGGGGCATAGGGGGCTGTTATTGCCTCGATGGCTGCTCGAAAATTGGGGGTTTTCTTTTGTGAAGTCAATTTTTACGTGAGTGATAGAGTTATCAAAAAAGTAATATATCCCAAGAACAAAAATACAAGAAATTTAAAAATGAGTTAATTGGGTACAAATTGCCCGTTTATTTATTTTTATTATTTGTATTAATATAATATCATAAAAATATCAATATAAGAATAATAATATGATTCAAGTATAAATGAAAATTTTAATTTATATAATTGATTAATTAATGAATAAAACAAATATCAGTGTTTACCTAAATAATTAATTTTATTTATTTAATAATTTAAAAAGATAAATGTTGAAATAGATAAACTATCAATTTAAGGTAAAGACTCCAGTTAGTGACCTGCAACCAGTTAGTAACACCTTGGATGAATTTCTTTATTTATTGAAAATTTTAATAAAAATCAAAATGTAAATGAAGGCTTAGCAAAAAGTAGCATGCTTCCATATTAAATTGCATATAAATATGTCCGGGGAAAAGTTTTCAAAGCCGTGTAAAAAGAATATACAAAAACCGTTACTGCCATCAGGACGCGCGCCTCTCGCTGTTACAATTTTATAAGATAGGGAGAGCGTTCAGCAAGCTGAAGTGACTCTGAGCTTTTTCATTTTTTTTTAAACAAACATCGTACAAAAAAATGTGTGTAATTTTAGTTAGCGAATTTGTGTGTCGGTGAGAAGATGGCTGGAAGGCAAATGTTTGTGTATAATGCTTCATTATGAGCAATAATATGAGCCGGTTCGAGAATTCGTGAAGGGACAGATTAGTGACAGGTTTGAAGGAAAATAGTATAATTTTCTATTAAATTGTTGCATTTTCAAGCTAAAACGGACTTTTCCACAAAGCAGTTTAATTTTTAACCAAAAAGACGAATTAAAAAAATTGCTGCGAAATACGTTTGGCTGGGCGTGCGCTGTATTGTTTGTAGGTTCCATCTGACACAGTTCTGGTATCGACAGATTCCACAATTGGAACTTGCAGTGGACTAAAAGGATCAAAATTCTGATATCGATAAATGATGATGAATGCTCAAGGCAGAACACAGAGAAAAGTTTGCGAGTAGGAAAAAAAGTTTTCTGTGCATTTGTTGACCTGTAAAAAACGTTTGACAAAGTGGGTAGACGTAAAATTTTGGGAAGTCCTGAATGAGTACACGGAGAAAAATGGATGGCTCAAGTTAGATGGTCTAAATTTAGATATATATGGTCGAACTATCCATTTATATCGTCGCTTTAGCCATCTTCGAGAGCTGTCCTAGTATGGCCTATATGCACATCTAGATGGCCAAAGTGACCTTCAATTTTGCTCCGTGGACGGAGTCAATGGGTGGCTCCTACAAACAATAAAAGCAATACAAACTGGCAGCGAAACGAGTGTTAGGGCTAATGGAAAACTGAGCGACTGGTTCGATATTATGCAAGGTGTCAGAGAATTTTGCATTTTGTCCTTGTGGCTAATCATAATATTTATGGGCAATTGTCTAGGAATGGCTATCTTCGACGAAGAAGGTGTGGCTCTCGAAACAGTAAGGGTGCGCGATCATGAGCCTTAAAATTAACGCAAATAAAACGAAAATTATGGTGTTCGCATAAACGAGGGTATGAAAGTTATCGGTAGAGCAGGACGCATGAACAGAAGAAAAATGTATCAAATAAAGCTAATATCGCAATATATCATTCTGTATTTGTACCGACTGTGCTGTACGGTCGCGAGGCATGGACCTATCTAGAAAAGGATAATAGTAAAATTAACGCGATTGGCATAAAATTCCTGCATGAGGGAAAACTCTGATGGACAAAGTGAGCAACGACAAAATCCTCCAAGAATGTGGTGCAGAAGAGATACTAGTTGATAATATGGGAAAAAAATCGGTTAAGATGGTTCGGACTTGTTGATAGAAGCAAAGATGAGCGACTAACGAAACAGGTATATCAAGGTAAAGTAAATGGCAGCGTGCCCAGAGGCAGACCGCGGCAGGAATAGTTAGAATGTGTGCATGGCATCTGAAACAAAAAACCTTGGATACTAATGGACCCAGGTGGGGACCTCTGATGACGAATTTGTGATGATCTTTACTTGGGGTGATTATTAGAGAGATTATTCAGCAACCTGAGTCGGAAAAGTGTCGCGGAACGAAAGTATTGCGTAAATAAGTGAGACAACAATTCTAGATCAATCTAAAAAATCTAAAACTCCTTACTTATATTAATCCCAACCTCACCGAGTGAATCACGCGTACCCCGAAAGGGAAATGACGTACTGGTATAATAATATATATAATAACCTTTTTGTTCCAAATTTGACCGATTTTTTAAATATGCTATTTGAAAATTTATTTTTTCATATTATATATATACGAGGTGTGATAAAAAAGTAAGGTGACTTTTTGAATTTCGCGCGCTCTTTACACTCTTATTTGAAATATTCTTTTGTTTTGTGTTGACA
>JAAAKG020147386.1:0-10470 GCA_010014905.2 Druon quercuslanigerum
TTAACCCATTAAGCCGTTTCCCTTTTGGGGTGGGGGTGCCCCCCCCGGTGGGGGGGGGAGTATTGTGAGGAAGGGGTTATAAATTTTTTTTTTTTTTTTTTTTTTTTTTTTTTTTTTTTTTTTTTGATTTCAAATAAAAGGTAGTTGAATTGTCAACAAAAACAGATTTAAACTAACTCATATTATTCCTAAAATTTATAACAATGTTTCAGAATAAACGAAAATTGCCTAAAGGTATCGCAGATTCATTTCAATAGTTTTAGAAATCTTTAATAATTAATTTAAAAAAATAAAAAAAACATTTAAAATTTTTCCAAAAGAAAAATCATGAAAAGTTAACAAATTCACCTTAAAATATTAAAAGATTTTTTTTTGAAATAAAAAATCATTTGAAATTCTCCCAGAAATTTTAAGAAAAAATTTTACTGACTGGAAATTTTTCAAAATTCTTTAAAAGCTTCGTTTTTTTAGTCTTCAAAAATGTATATTTTGCTTTGGATTTTGTAATAATTTACATAATTTAATTATGTAACATATTTGGTAACTTAATTTGAAGAGATTGAATATGAAATATATATGAAAAGGGGCCGGTGTACAGTGAAACTCGTAAATTAATATTTATCTGAAATTTTAAATATATTTTTCCAATTCAAATAGAGAAAGGTTTACGTTTTAAAATAAAAATGTGAAATTTGTCATTTTTATTTTGAATAAGAGATTTTGAAAGAGGCATCTGTAACTATTAATTTGAAAACGGAATTTTAGCAAACCATTTAAGAGAACTTAAAGCATTTATTGTTTAAAAAATATATATATATATCATAATTAATACGTATATGCGTGAAGTAAACATATACTTTTTTTTAATTACTGAGTTGCTACAGATCTGGAAATTACAGAAAGTCAGGGAATGTCAGGGAAAAGCTAATAGAATTAGGGAATTTCGAAAAGCTAAAGTTGAAGTGAATTTTATTATTATGGTTAAAAGTCGCAACTTAAAAAGTTCATATTTTTGGTTAAAAATTAATCCATTTGATTAACAATTAATTTGTTTCGCTGAAAACTCGTTTTTTCATTACTTCTCTTACTACAAATTAAACTATTTTATTTTTTGTTTGTAAATTTATTTTTTTTAGTTGAAAATTTATATATTTTATTTAAACTGTATCTTTTTTTGGTACAAAATTTATCTTTTGGGTTTAAAATTGAATAACTTTGTTTAGAACGAATTTTTTTTTAAATAATCGGTTGAAAATTGTTTTCTTCTTATTTTTCTAGCATTTTAGCCATTTTTAATGTTGGTTGAAAGAGATATTCTTGTTCAGATGGAAATTCCTGTACTTTGTTGACAATCAGTCTTTTTTGGTTGAAAATTAATCTTTTGGGTTAAAAATTCAACTATCTATTTGGTTGAAAATTTATATTTTTGATTGAAGATTCATCGTTTTAGTTAAAAATTTATGTATTTTTTGGCTTGAAACCACAACTAAAAAGTCTTTTAAATATGTTTAGAAGCGAACTTTGTTCCCATTAACATTTTCACGCGAAATTTAAATAATGTAAGTATTAATAATAAAGACAGAAATCATGATTTTTTAGAACCTAATTGAAAATGCTCATAAATTCTCGTTAAATTCTCAAAATACATAAAGGTTGAGCATATTCTCATGCTCGTGAGAATTTCTCCCAGCACTTAAACTCTTTCAAACAGAATTTTCTAAAAGAATTAAAATTTCCGGATCGGAAATTTAAAATAATCTGTATGGTAGACACTCCGATGATACCTTTATTAAATTTTGTTCCGATCCCAAGAAACTGATCCAGTGCTTTTTCCATAAAAACATAATCCATCCACTTTTTTTCAGGAACTGAACAACCTCGAGGAAAAAACGCCACTGCACGCGGCATCGCCTACTCCAGCCAAAGATTCAACCAGTCCTTCTCTAGCAGATAATTCGATGCGATCAAACGATGAGCACTCAAATGGCAGAGGATTGGAATCCCGAGTAGTTTTGGAACGTCAAATCTCCACGACTCCACCACTTCCTCCAAAAAACGCGCCTCTCATTCCTCCTCCCACTCCCCTCAGGAGAATTACTTCCTTCACACCAATCCCCGTTCCTGATATGCCGGCTCCACCGAGGCCAGATTCCATTGCCAATGAATCCTCTGAAACGGCGAGGTCTACTTCAACCCAGGAAATCGAGGAAAAACCATCAGATAGATTCTCCTCAACGTTGATAATACCGAAACGAAAGCAGTCGACGAAAGGTCTCGAAGAAGACGAACCTGTGGGAAAGTTCGTCTCATTCCTTTGGTGGTTCCTTTTTATTTTACCCCGGGTTCTTTCCATCGCGATATTCTTTGAGTACTTTCCCTTTCATCTGCTTGGTGTCCTCGGCTGCCACTATATTCTCATGCTTGCATATTTATGTTACTACGCCAAATATCAAGACGCCACGACTTTCTTTGTGAATTTGTGGCTGGGCTTGGTCTACATTTTCAGTGTGATTGAGTACAGGATAAAATTTAAGTACGCTGACAAATGGCTGGTGTCATATTGCACACTGGTGCTATTGCAAAACATTGCTCTGACCCTTGCCTGGTTCTTTTGTGGCGAATGGACTGGATTCTGGTACTATTATGCATTTTCTATAACATTTATCAGTATGGGACTCTGCATTTCTTCGACGGCTGTTTATCACACAATGTTTAAACCCGGAAAACGAAGAATTTACGCTACTTGAGAGAGACGTGGAGATAGATTTTATAGGGAGAGATATTTAAGTTTAAGAGAGTCCGTCGGTGGACGCTAATCGACTGAATGGGATGAGCTTTAGAAAATTATTTGACAACTGTGGATTTTGAAAATGATCCAGAACTCGATGAGAATTGAGAAGTTTCATAGAATCGATTTGTGCATGATGAAGCGTTGGTGCTCGCTTGACATTCACAGTATTTACTCATTCGGTACATCACTCGTTTATTTATTATCCATTATTCATAATAAAATCTATCCTTTATTTTATATTATACAATAGAAAATGGACTAACTTTACAAATGGCTATTTCTGATGACTTATCGTAGCAATAACTACGGCTGCATTCCAATTCAAATGACATTTTATAGTCTGCATCGTTTTAAAAATACGTAACTTTATCGTACTTATATTCATACATCACAAACTTCTCGAAATCGTCTTTCGTGTATTGTACTTAGAACAGAATTGAGTACAGTCGTTACTCATTAGGTAATATAATATTTACAATGTAAGATTTTATGCTCTTTACAATATCGATATTCTATATATAATATATAATATATAGCAGGGTGTCTACTCAAATCCTGGGGGGAAAAATCCCCTGACAATTCCCGGTTTTTTCCCAGTATAATTTTTCAATACTGTGCCTATTTTTAAACAACCCACGCGGAATATGAATACAGTTTCGCGAATTTGTTGTACACAATGTTTCTTCTCAGTTTCTAGGTACTCAATTAACATTACAAGATATTCCGAAATATTTTAGCCCGATCGATTAATTAAATAGGTAAATTATACTAAAAATAGAATTAATCATTTCTTGAATTTGTCTCCTAATTTTTATTTTATCTACTTATACTTAAAATTCAGTGCATATTTTGGTAAAATTAATGTGGGTGCTGTATCAAATTTATTTAAAACCGCTTAAAATTCCTAACTCTTCAAGTAAAAATTTGGATTTTCAAAAAGATATATGAACTTTTAATCAAGTAGTTGAATTTTCAACCAAAAACATCAATTTTCAAACAAATAGCTGCATTTTGAACTAAAGAAGATCAGATTTCAACTAAACATGGAATAGTTACTTTACAGTTTAAAAAAATTAATTTTCCACACAAAAAACCAAGATTTATTTTAAAAACAACGAAAAGATGAATTTTCAACTGGAATGATCCATCTTTAACTGGAAGAGTTGATTTTTTAACCAAAGAAGACGAATTTTTAAGAAAAAATATGAATTAACATTTAAAATGATCAATTTTTAACGAACAATTAAATAGTTAAATGTTCAATTAAAAATTAATTTTTAACCAGAGATGAATTACAAATAGTAAGGATATAATTTTTAATTAGAATATTTACATTTTCCGGCAGAAAAAAAATAATTTACAACAAAAACAAAACGACTTAAAAAAATAGTTTACATTTTTCAACAAAGTTATGAATATTTAATGAAACGATGAAACTTGAACTGGAATAGTTGAATTTGAAACCAAAAAAATTAATTTTCTACTAAAATTAAGCCTCTTAAACTAGATTCATTAAATCTCAAACAAAAAGATTAATTTTCCATCCAGAACATTAATTTATACAAAAAAAGTCAGCATTTTTAACTAAAAAATATAATTTTTTTAACGAAATATTGAATAGTTGCATTTTTAGTAAAAAAAAACAAGTTTTTAATAAAATAGTTAAAATTCCAACTGGAATTGCCTAATTTTAAGTAAAAAAATAATTTTAATCCAAAGCAAAAACAACTTTTCAACAAAATAAGTAAATAGTAAAATCTTAATTAAAAAGGGTAAACTCTCAGAAAAAAAGTAGTATTTGACATTTCAACCAGAAACGTTTTTAATTTTTGATGAAAAATAATGTAATTCAACCAAATACTTGAATTTCGATTAAAACCGATCAATTTTTAACCAAAAACAGAATAGTTGAATTTTCAGAATAAAAAAATTGATTTTAAACAAACCAAAAAAGGAATTTTTAAACAATATTTTAATAAAGTAATATAAACGAACTTTTACAAAAACAAAATTCTGATTAAAAAAAAAATCCCTGACTTTTCCAGATTTTCCCGTTGAATTAAAACTCCAGGTTTCCCAAGTAGGGTAGACACCCTGTATATATGCATTTGTTCTTGACTTGTATTTTGACTTTTTACGACTTTGCTGAATTTCATAGTCTTCGATGTTTTTAAAAAAACAGGGCGTTGTGTAATGTGCAGCTTTGATTAAATGTACAAGCAACTCGAAAGTCATTTTGCTTAAAAAAGTTTGCGTTTCTTATCAAGTTTAAAACGAAGCGTAACTTTCGCGAATTCGAAGTATTTTCTTCGAATATCCGATACAATAGCATCTCAAAACGTATTGCAAATACGTTTAGGCCTGCCAAACATTTTTGGTGCCTTCTATCGCAGCCATTGCGGAACTGGACATTTTTCAATCTGAAAACTTACACATACGAGGCATTATTTCTTAACTGACCCAACTTTCCAAGTCATATTATTCGTTTGTCTTGATATTTTGGGAATACGTTCAAGAGTCTGTAACTCACTGGATAAACATTTTTATAAATGGTAAAATAGGGTGAAAGGGTGTAAAAAAACCATTTCGAAAACCCCTCATAAACATTTTTTATCAAATTAGTAGAAAGTTAGTTATAGGCTTTTGAAAATATCTTAAAAGTTGGGCCGATTGAGAAATATTTCCCCATATCTAGCAATAAATATACAAAATCTCTATGACATAAAACTAAAAATCTATTGCTTTTTAATAAACGTCGCTGTAAACTTTTAAAGTTCGATGTAAATAAATTTGGTATATATATACAGCATTTTGTGTCTCAAAAAAACCTACTGTCCAGTTTTAAAATATTAAAGATTAAAAATGAAACTCGCAGAGGTTTCGAGCACTGAACTATTAAAACGTAATCCACAAAGGGTGCGGCAAACTTTAGATTTGATTTCACAATAAATAACTTATGATTCTTAATAAGTGTAGAGTGACAAAATAAATGCAAACCTTCGTTCGGTTTAGGTTCCTTTTTTTTTTGTTCAAAACTTTTTCACAAGTTTTACCGCAGTTGCTGCTCGTGTTCCACTGTAGATTATATTTTAATATTAATGATAAAATTATCTTTTGTACATTCTCGCCAGTCCAGATGCTTCAATAAAAAAGGTAAATTATTTTTCTCAAACATGGATGTTCGAATCTCTGTGAAGATTACCAAGTTGCGCTTCGAAAAGAATGTCGTTTAGAAGTTTTTCAGCTATAATTCTTTGGTCAAGCCGCATATTTCGAAGTTTTGCAGCAACATTTCTACCGATTGCATCGAACTCGTCTTCGATAACGAGGGAATTATTGTGACCAGCTTTCATCACTTCACTAGATTCCGGCTCCTCTGATCTCCGCCTGCGGATTATTGATGAATCTGTTGTCCACTCAGGAGTTTGTTCGTAATTTGGTGTTTCTTCAATCGTTTGCTGACAATCTTCCTGAAAGTGTAAATCAGCTTACAATTTTTTTTAAACAATTCACTGGGAATATGTATACAGTTTCACTAGTTTATTATAATTTCACTTCAGTTTCTACAGATTATATTAATTTATAAAAACTGTATTACAAGAGATAAGACTAGATAATTTTCAGTTAAAAAATTAATTTTCCTCCAAAAAGAAACTTCAACCAAATTTATGAAATCTTAACTAAAATGATGTATTTCCAATAGGAGTACATCAATTTTAAACCAAAAAGATACATTTTTAACAGGATTTAAATTTTCAACAAAAAAAATGAATATTTAACTAAAATTATGAATCTTCAACTTGTATAAATTTTAAACCCAAACGAATTTTGAACAAAAAAAGTGTAAATTTCAACCAAGTAGTTATATTTACAACCAAAAAGAGGAATTTTTAAATAAAATGATAAACACTTAACTAGAATACCTTAATTTTGAACCAAGAAGCAAAATTTTTAAACAAGATTAATTTTTTAAAGAAAAAGATAATTTTTAACAAAATAGCTGAATTTTGAAATAAAAAAAAATAACTTTCAACCAAAAATGAATGAATCTACTGGAATAGATGAATTTTAAAATATAAAAGAACAATTTTTCACCAAAAATGGATTAATTAAATTAAACTAAACTGTTGAATTTACAACAATAATTATTTTCAACCAACAAGATTAATTTCTAAATAAACGTAGAATGATTATCGAAAAACTATAATTTTCCGCCAAAAGTTGAATTGTAAAATTTGTAATTAAAAGAATTAATGTTCAACCAAATAGAGCTGAATTTGTAACTAAAATTATGAAAAATTCAACTGGAGTAGTTATATTTTCAGTTTATAACAAATTACATAATTTAAACAAAAATGCCACCAAAGTGATGCATGATGAATGATGAAATGTGATGGAATGAATTAATTTTAAACTAAAACAGATTCATTTTTATCAAAAGAGTTCAATAATCAACCAAGTTGTTTTTATTTTTCAATAAACAAAATTTATTTTCAACTAAAATGATTAATATTTAAATGGAAAACTTTACCTCCTAACCACAAATGTTAATTTTTAAATAAGAAGATTAATTTTCTACCAAAAAGACGATTTTTCAATCAAATAGCTGAATTTTTAACTAAAGATCAACTTTCAACCAAAAATGGAATAGATACATTTTCAGTTAAAAATAATAATTTTCAACAAAAAAAACTTATTAAAAAAATTGTTACATTTTCAAAGAAAGTGATAAATTTTAAACTAAAATGCTCGAATATTTTACTAGTTCGGATATATTTTCAATTAAAAAAAATTAATTTAAAGCAAAAGCCAATAATATAGTTAAACTTTCAGTAAAAAATCGTTCATTTCCAGCCACAGGAAAAACGAATTTTCAAATGTTTAACATTCAACCATGTCATTAAATCTTTATTCGAAAAAAGGTGTATTCTGAAGAAAAAAAAAACAGTTTCATTCAAACAAACAAACAAAACAGTTAAGTAGGACAATATATATAACTTGAATCTGGCAAGTGAAGGTTAATTAAAAATATAAGACCATGCATGTTTAAAAATACTTTACAAGCTTTATTTAATTTGTTTTATTTTTAGGGAAAATATTTACCATTTTGTAGTATTTTCTGTATCCTCGCTTCGCCCTCACAATTTCTGGACATCTTTCTGCTGATAAATCTATGTATATGACTGCTGGTCTTCTTTGATTCGATTTACATTTTATCTTTTCAACCATAAATGGATGCACTCTCTGAAACAAAAGTGTTTGAAATTAAATATCTTACATAATAGTTAAATCGTTAATCAAAGAGATAATTTTTCAACTAAGAAGATTAATTTTATGCAAAAAACATACAAATATTTAACAAACTAGTTATTTATCTAACCATAGATGAATTTTTAACTAAAATTATGAATCTTCAACCAAACAAGTAAATTTTTAACAAAGTAGTTTAACTTTTAACCAAGTAGTGGAATTTTCAACCAAAAACATATTCTCAACGAAAAATATATAAGTTGATGTTAAAACTTCTAATAACTATTTATTTTTCAAGTTTCTTTATTTATTTTTCTTTAATGTTATATGAATGAGTTTTTCCTAGGTTTCTCGTGAAAATTTAAAACGATTTTTAAAAATTCCAGGTATCTCGGAAAAGTATTTAGAAAATCTCCATGAATATTTTCTTTTTCTTACACAGAATTTTATCAAATTTAAGGAAAATTGTGGGTCATTCTAAAAGATTCAAGGCTGTTTGATGCTTCTAAAACATTTAAAAATATTTTACACATTTTTGAAGGTTTTTAAACATACCTAACCGCTGCAAAACTTCTAAGATATCTAAATATCTTTTAAACTTATTCGAATTATTCCTATAATTGCCTTATAATCTTGCGGATTCGTTTTTATTTTACAGGCTTGAAAATCTTTTGGAATGTTATGGAATCTTTTGATTTGTTCTCTTACAATAAATCTTGTAAAATAAAAAATAATTCAAAATTTCTGGAAATTCTTACGAACATTTCTTTAGTCTCTTGAAACATTTAATATTCTTGAAAATCTTCTAAAGTTTTTGTTAGAAAATTTAAAAAAATCTTAATTTTTTTTCTGATAAAATTATCTTTGTATCCTTTTAAAACCGCTAAACATCTTTTAAAATTTGTTTGAAATTTTCTAAAATACTTTCTTCAAATTAATACATAAAAAAAATTTATTTAATTCTTTCTTGGAATCTTAGGGAAAAAATCATTACCTACAAACTTTCAAAATCCTTAATAAATCTTCAAGATTCTAGTTTAAAATCTTCAAAAATAAACATTTTGTTTAAAACTTGTCGATACTGGTAATTTTCTGTTAATTATAATTTCAGTTTTTTTTATCTCGTTAAACACGTGAAAAAATTCACAAATTATAGTCTGGTAGCAAAATCTTGAGAACCTAATTATTTCCCAATATTAAAAAAATAATTAAAACTACAATTTTCTCTTTTATCAATATTGTTTAGAAACATTCAAAAATAATTTTTACCATGAAATAGAATTACTTATTCGGAAATTTTGATTTACAAAACTGACGGTGCATAAAGTTCTTAATCTTTATTTACAAATAAATACGTATAATTTAAGTTTCTCTTTTAGAACTAAATTTCTAGATTTAAAAATTCCTTATTTGGACATTTCGATTTAAAAACTTGAGAAAATTCAAAAGAACAAACTAAAAACAGACACTTAAATTCATATTCACGCAGTATATAACCAATCAGGTAGTCAAAAACAATGAGTGCGACATTTTCAATAATTTCATTCCACCTATTTTTGTAGATAGTAATATAATGAAAATTAATAGAAATTTTAAGAAATCATCGATAAAAAGGTGATCTCACACTTGTGATCGGCAATGCATGTTTCGATTAATATTTAAATAAATAATTGTTTTCATTCTGACATCATTAATTATAAAAAAAAATATCAGGGAAGTAATCATTTCTAATTTTAATATGTTCACACATATCATATATTAACAATAAACTACATTAAATAAATTCTTTTATATAAATTAGTATTTTCAATTAATGATTATATACTGTAGACTCATTATCTACTGCAGGATGGTCTCCCCTATTGTTAAAATGCCTATTTCTATACGATAGTTTGAGACAAATTAGAAAAAGACATCTATAAATTAGACAGGAGAAAAACCGGGAATTTCAAATTATTTGATCATCAGACACCTTGAACAATGATCAACAAACGATACATTTTAATCTTTGATGATAAAACCCTCTTTGGAGAATCGTAAATTTACTTCAGATTAGATTTTATTTTTAGGATTAGATAACGTTATAGTTTAAATGTTTGTATTAAGACAATGGACCACTAAATTATTATCTGAAAATCGATAGGAACAAAGTTCTTTCGTCATAGAAAGTAATACCTTTAAAATAGCAAAATTGAAATTAAATGTTTATTATCCCATGTGAATTTTTACCTGGGATGTTACAAATTAAGAAAGATATAGCAGAACTTTTATTTCATTAAAATTTTTTATTCAAATTGTCGACATTCTGCTAATACCTTTTTAAATAAATAATTTTTCTCTCTAATCTACAAGTTAGGGATTGTTCACATATTACGTAAGGCTGTTTTCTTTTGTTTAAATAAAGATGAGAATAAAGTTGCCGTTAAATA
>JAAAKG020147387.1:0-96495 GCA_010014905.2 Druon quercuslanigerum
TTTGTATTTCCGATACAAATTTATTAATTGACTTAAAATAATAAAATGTATTTTCTACAAGAAAATATGACTTTTCAACAAAACACTTTAATTTTTCGCAAAATAATTAAATTTTGAACATAATAGTTGAATTTACAACCTCAAAAGATAAATTTCTAACAAAAAAGTGTCACAGTTTATATTTTAATCCAAAAACATGAAATTTATACAAAAAAAAAATTTTAACCGAAAATACGAATTTTAAGCAAATAAATATTTTTCACTCAAGAAAGAAATTAAAGTTTATCTAAATGTTTGAACCTTAAAGCTGAAAGACGAATTTTCTCTGAAACAATTGATTTTTCAAACCATAATATGACTTCAGCAAAAAATTAATTTTCCACAAAACTTATGCATTTTTACCCAATGAACATGAAATATCAAACCAAGACTATTATTTTTCCCTGAAAAAGGAGAATTTTCAACTAAAAAAGATTAATCTTAAAAAAATGGAAGTTACATTTTCAGTTAAAAAAATTAATTTAAAAAAATGCTTTTCTGCTAAACAGTTAAATTTCAACCAAAGACATAAGCCTTTTAATCAAAAATTACATTTTTAACGATGTAGTTTAACTTTTGCCCAAGTAGTTGAATTATTAATTAAAAACGACTATTTTTTTTTACAAAATTGTTACCCTTTTAACCAAAGAGATAAATTTTCAAAAAAAGATAGTTCTCATCGAAAAAAGATTTCAGTTGACTTTTCAGCAACAAACTATGAATTTTAAACAAAAGTTTAATGTTCTACGAAAAGAGCTGCTTTTTTAACAAACAAAAAAATTTTTAACAACACAGTTGAATTTGAAACCAAAAAGATTTCTTTTAAAAAAAAATGTTAAACTTTCAACTAAATAAGAATCTTTATAATTAAAAAGATAATCTTCAGAAGTCATCAGAAAGACTTTACTTAACATTATATATATAAAAAATAAATTATAAAGATTTTCTTGGTTAATTCTATGAAAAATTGAGCCTATTCCTTGAAAACAGCCAAGCTCTTAATATGTTTATAAAACATGTATAAATAATTAATAATTGTTGTAAAATTTCAAAGTATCATAGGAAAGTGTTATTTGGAAAACATTCCTTATTGATTCCATAAACAAATTAAGCCCATATGTTGGAATTTGGCCAAACTTTTTCTTGATCATTTCTTTATCAACATTTTCTAAATAGTAACTAATTATTTGAAATTTGCACAGACAAAAAAAGTCATCAGAAAGATATTCTTATTCAATTCTGTTAGAAATTGAACCTATTCGTTGAAAAATAGCAAAACCCTTAATGTTTTAATTAAAATGTTTTAAATAATTAATAATAATTCTTGTATATTTGTAAAGTATCATAGTAAAGAGTTATTGAAAATACATTCTTTCTTCATTCCCTAAACTAGTTGATCCTATCGTTGAAAAATGTTCAGTCTCCTAATTTTTTATGACAATTTTTTAAATAATTAATCATTTATTGAAATTTGCAAATCATTATACAAAAAAGTAATTGGAAAGATATTTTTACATAATTCTGTCCATAATTTGAGCCTATTTGTGGAAAAAAGTCAAACTCTCCTTTTTAAAATAAAGATTGTTTATATTATTAATTATTAATATTTCTTGAAAAGTAGCAAAACTCTGAATATCTTCATAAAAGTTGTTTAAATAATTAATAATTATTGTAAGTTTTTAAAATATCCTAGAAAAGAATCTTTGGACATATATTCTTGGTGATTCCGTAAACGAAGTGAGCCCATTCGTTGAAAAATGGCTAAATTGTTAATTTGTTGAAATAATTAATAATTCTTGTAAATTTGCAAAGTATAAAAGAAGAGTCATCAAAAAGACATTCTTAGTTAACTCCGTAAACAAATTGTGCATATTCCTTAAAAAATATATAACTGAATCTTTATAAAAATTATTAAAATTATAAATAATTATTGTCAATTTGAAAAGTAATGTAGAAAAGATTGATTGAAAATACATTCTTTCTTGATTCCCTAAACCAATTGATCCTATTCCATAAAACATAGCCAAACTCTAAATTTTGTTATGAAAATTGTTAATATAATTAATAATTTTTGTAAATTTGGTTGAAATATCAACTATATAACGTTTTTCGTTGAGAATTTATCTTTTTGCTTGAAGTGCAACTGCTTGATTAAAAGTTTTACTAAATTGTTGAAGATTAATTTTTTTCTTGGAGATTCATCATTTTAGTCGAAAATTCATCTCTGTTTGAAAATATACCTATTCTGTAGAAGATTTAATATGAATTTAAATTTAATATTACTGCCTACAATAATTTTATTTAAAAGAATTTATTAAGGAGATTTAAACAAAATACTTAAATTTTTAACCAAAACTGATGAGTTTTCAACCAAAATGGTTCATTTTCAACTGAAATATTAATTTAAAAAATAGATAATTTTTTAGCAAATTGTTTAAATCTTAAACAAATTAGTTGCATTTTTAAGCAAATATATGAATTTTTAATGAAAATAAATGAATTTTCAAATAAGAATTTTCTAAAAAAAAGTCAACTTTCAAACACATGTAGTTGTATTTTCATCTAAAAAAATCAATTTTCACGAAAAGAAGAACGAATTTTTAAAAAATAAGTTAAATTTTCAACCGAAAAATGATTTTTCAACAAAAAAGATTAACTGTTAAGCATAATGATTCATTTCCAACCAAAAGAGGCGAATTTTCAATAAAGTACATAAATTTAAATCCAAATGTTTCATTATGAAAATAATAGAGCCGAATTTTTAACCAAAAATAGCATGTTAAATATTCAGTTAATCAATTTTTAACGAAAAGAAGCTGATTTTCACAAAAATAGTTTATTTTAAACCAGATAGATGAATCTTCAACAAACAAAGTAAAATGTAATAGTTGATATTTCAACCAAAAAATATTTCAGGCTCGAAGCCGTTGAATCCACCAAAAAAAAAAGAAGACGATTTTTCTTCAAAACAAATGTTTTTTTTTAATTTTTTTTATATTATAAAACGTTCTTTTATTAAATAATCATGTTATAGTTTTTTAAATTCAGAACTATGCAAGAAAAACTGAGCTTACTCTAAATATTACATTTTTTTCTTTTCAAACTGAATGACTCACACTTTGACTCTATTTCACGAATGAATTATAAACTTTGATTAATAATTTGTCTTAAAAAAAGATACTTTACGTATATTAAATTTAAATTTTCGCAGAACTCGGACCCGAACAGATTGTACACCCTGGTGAGTGGTAAAATTTCCCATTGCAATGACAGAATTCGGGTTTAGTTTTTGGATTGAATTCTTAGGGATTTTTTCGCTGTCGACAATGTCCTTGACATTAACAAAATTGGCGAATAAATCGTTTAGGAAATATTGAAAGTTGTTATCATAAAAAAGAATCTCTCTAAACGCGTCTTGTTTTCTAATCCCTTGAATTCATGTTCATGATTCTTAAAAAATGAATCAAAATCTTAAAAACCGGGCAAAAATTTGGTCAAAATTGTCGATTTCAGGTGTTTCAGGGTTTTTTTTTTATTTGAAGAGTAAAAGATGAAATTATGTACTGTGCCTTCTGAAGTTGTAAAAAGATTTCTTACCTGAAGTAAGTTCCACTAGGATCTATAGTCATTGGAACATTTATACCCGGACCATCAGGACTATGGAAACAATAAACAAATCGTTTTCTGAAAAAAAGATGTATAAATTATCTGAAAGCTGGAGAATTAAAATAATTAATGAAATTACATTCTGTTTTCATATAAAATTATGTTTGGCATTCAATTATTTACCTAGGCTCTACTGGCAAAGGAACTGATAGAACACCGGGACCATTTCCAATTCTGGCAAGCTTAGCAATTTCTCCACTATTTGCACCTGCTGCAATTATACAGAGTGCAAACTGAATTTTTCTATGCTTTCCATCTGACGTTTCAACCTAAAAAAAACATTAAATTCAATTCAAAAGACTGCAAATAAACAATCCAAACATTCGGAACAAAAAACTGGTTGTTCATACAATTAAATGATTAGTTGTTTCGCCTGTAATTTCATTTGGATCCGCATAAACCATATTAGTCAAATTGCGAAACTCAAATTTTATCGCTTCTGCTTCCACATAGTAGTTTCCCATAGTGAGAGATTTTTTTTTCAGTGCGTACAAGAATGTCCAAGGGTCGAACCAACCCTCTTTTTCAAGTCCAAGACAACTTAAAGCCACACCGTCCGTATTTATCCAAGGAAACCTTTCTTTTAACTTTTCGGGTTTAAGAAGGATATTTTTTGCCCCAAGTTCTCGTTGCAGTTTTGCATTCTCTATCATGTCTTGAGCGCCTTCTTCAGAGGCCATGAATAAATATCCATAAGGTCGAAATTGTACGTCAATTGGAGGATCTCCTGTGATTCCCAAGTGTTTGTCAATATTGCGAATAAATTCTGCACCGTACAAGGACATTTCTATATTTTCTTCCAAGGAAAATTGTTGCCGAATTCCTCCGACAGAAAGAGACGTTGACGCTTTTGAATACTGAAATTAAAGATAAGTATAATTACTTAATGACAAGATGAAATAGTAGTTAAAATAAAAAAAATTTTACCGAAAAATCTTTCTCTAAGACAACAATTTTAAGACCTTCTGCAGCTCGTTTTTTCAGGTGATAGGCTACAGAAGAACCCATAGCACCTCCTCCAATTATCAGAACGTCACATTCTAGCGGAAAATCATCTTCTTCGTCGTCTTTCGTCCAACTCATTTGTCTTCCTTTATAACGCGAAAACTTTGGATTCCAGGTTAGCCATCTGTTTTTAAAATTTACAAGATCTCTTTTCATAATCCTGAGGGTTTTATCAACTGGGTTCTCTGGTTCGGACAATTGGATTTTCCTTCTTTCAGCTTTTGCCTGGACTCTCGGATCATCTCTTCTTCTCGGGGTCTATGTTTAGGAAAATAAATTATTAAACGTTTAAGGCTTAATAATGGGTTTAGCGATTCCAAAGAACAAAATTTAAGATTTTTTTCAAGTCAATAAATTAAGTTTCTTCAGGTTTCCTTTTTTTGTTGTAAATCTTATAGTAAAATAACCATTTTCTATACATATAAAAAAATTAGCCATTGTATTTTTAGTTGGCCAAAACTTTTGTACTGTTGCATTTTATTAACTACTTCAGTAATAGAAATTATTAAGAAATTATTGAGTTTTTATAAATATTAAAAATGCTGCTTTGAAGGATATGATGTTGCCGAACTTAAAACTAAAGTTTGAACTTCACTAGCAAATTTTAGGTATCTTTAAAATTAGCGTAAAATATTGTAAATCCTTGAAATCTTCTAAATGTTTCTGAAATCTTTATTTAAAAATCGTTTGAAACATTTGGAAATCACTGTTAATCTTTGGAATAGTTAAAATCGGATGTGCCAAACCTTTTTAAACTCTTGAATTTTTGTGAAATCTTGTTCAAATCCTTGAAATCTTCTACAATCTTTTGAGACCTTGTGTAATATTTAATATCTTTGAAATGGTTTGAAAACTTCTAAAATGTTTTGAAGCGATTGAAATCTCTGAATTATTTTGAAATATTTAAAATATTTATGAAATCTTATGAAATCTTTAGAAATCGTTTGAAATCTGAAATACAAGGCTTGTGCCATCTTTTAAATCTTGATAAAACCTTTTAAATCCTTGAAATCTTGGCTATATTTTATGGAATTATTTAAAATCCTTGAAATCTTTTGAAATCGTTTTAAATTTGATGAAAATGCTTTTGTGAAATATTTTGAATCTTCGACTTCCTTAAAATATTGGTACGATCTTTGAAATCTTTGAAATCTGATGTACACGCACTTGTGAAATGTTTCGAAAACTTGTGTAATTTTTGATATTCTTGAAATCTTTTGAATCTTTGAAAGCCTTGAAATTTTGGTGAGATCTCTCAAAAACTGTTGAAATCTTTGAAAAATGTGTGAAATCTTTTCAAATCTTTTCTTAATATTTTTAATATTTGCGACACCGTTTTGACGGCTTCGAAATATTTGTCAGTCTTTGGAAACCTTTCGAAATCATTTAAAATCTTTAAAATCTGATGTGAATAAATTTTCGAAATATTTTGAAACCTTGTGTAATCTTTGATATCCTTGAAATCTTTTGTAAGATCTTTGAAATCGTTGTGAAATCTTTTTACATTTTTGTGAAATCCTACAAATCTTTTTAAATTTTAGTAAAATTAAAATTTTGTAATTACTTTGGAAATCTTTAAAATAGTTGTGAAATTTAAAAAAATATTTATTTGATATTTTTAGTTAAAAGTTTGTATTAAAAATTATAAATTTCAAGTTATGTTTCTCTGTTCAATCCTGCAAGTCAAAAATCCAAAATTACTTAAATTACCGGCCCATTGGGATTTTTTCTGAGATTTCACCTTGTAAATCCGTTAGTTTTGTTTCAATTTCAAATATATGAAAAGTGAAACTAATATTTTTCTCATCAATCTGAAGTAATTTCAAAACAAATCTTATATTTCTTATCAGAAATTATTCTTGCACCAATTATCGTTATCCCAACGAAAAAAACGAGAGATAAGTGAACATTTACGGAAAACTTCTTTGCTCGCATAAAAAATTTAAGATGCTTTATCTTATTCAATGATTAAATATGGTAGTAAATCAAGCAGGCTTTGAGCTTCCTAAGATTGCTCAATTAAAGTTTTTCATACGCTTCAAATATTACAAAAAATGAAAATGAAAAACTCAAAGTGGAAATGAATCCGTGAAATATTAAACTTATGTATTAATATTGTACACATATCTTTAATATATGTTTCATAATTCTTTAATCACTTATTTTCAGGTTTTTAAAATTACTTTTCCGAGTTTTCCAGATTTCGTGAAAATTCCGACAGAAGGACTAAAAATGAAATTTTGTAGGATGAATGAAAAGTTTTGTACGATAAGTTTTAAAATCTAAAATTTTTGAAAGGTTCTTATCTAATTTTCCATCTCATAAGTTAAAAACCCACTTATTTTTCAGAAAATATATGTGTTTTTTGATGTGCCAAAATTTTCAAAAATGTTCGAACTGGAATCAGGATAAAAAATAAAATTCTTTTTACACATGATTTAAAAGTTTACTTAAAATTATAAAAGTATGTGGCTATTTTTTACAATATTTGAATGTTTTCATTTAAAAAATAAATAAAATAAATATCGAATAAGTTTAGGTTAGGATCAAAAATATCTTACCTTTGTGCAATAAAACACATTTGACAGTCGCAGAGGTAAGCATTCTTGAAATCTGTTAATAAATCTACTACTCTGCACGCACGTTCTCATCATTTTGCGCTATAGCCCTTGACGGATTGTTTGCAAAAGTGCAACAAACTACCAAATAATAGACGTCGTGGTATACCTTGCGGTATGTTTTCAGTGTTATCTTGGCTCAAAAAGAGGGAGAATCACGTGGTTCATTCAATTAGGTATTTTCCGTATTTTCACTTCAATAATAAGCTAACTTCACTTCGTTGAAAACTGAGGGGAATCAAATGCATGGAACGAAACTTTATTTCTGTTTACAGAACTAAATTTGTTCTCTGGTTCCATGCATTGATTAATCTTTGTGATTAATAATACTTATTATCATTTTATTAATTCGTTACATAATAATTAAAAAATAAAAACTATTTTTCACATACACTTATACCGAAAAAATTAGTTTTTACGAATATATTAGCAAAATTGGGCAAAAATTGACAAGACCATATATTTGGTCCCTTGTTTTCCCCTCAGCAATCAACGAAATGAAGTTAGCCAGTGTCCTCAATCTTGGGAACTTCTTAAACTGCGCTTGCGTCGCGCTGCCAATCCGATGGGCCACTGTTAGCGCGCTGATTTTGAATTACATAAATATTCAGATTTAATACTTATAATAAATGATTGAGAAATGCTCAAATAGAATTTTCCTAATCCTTAAATAATATTTTGGAGTGAAAAATTTTGTGATATGTGTACTGTGACTAATTAATTATTGTATAAATATTATAAAATATTTAATATGTTATACAAGTAGTCAAATCATATTTACTCTATTACAACTAATATTTTTTGCTTAAAACTAAAACTTATTATTACCGTTTTAATAATATGTTGAAAAATTTAAAATGCTAAAGTAATAAAAAATTTTTGTTTTGAAGTCAGAATTAATAATTTTTTTTTGCATTCGGATGCATTTCCCAATCATTATTTATCATAAATATTAAATATGAATATTTTTATAATTCAAAATCAGCGCGCTAACAGTGACCAGTCGAGTTCAGTTTAAAAAGTTCCCAAAATTGTGGAAACTGAAGTTAGCTGGTGGTTGAAGTGAAAATACCTAATACCAACCCAAACAAACATAACCTAACCTATACTCGCTATCTTTGCCAGTCTGCCAACATTTCCAGTACTGCCAACCTAACCTCTCTACTCTTCATCACAAAAACAATAATGACGAATTACTCGCACTCGTTTACAATCAAAATAATAATTCAAAACAAATTTAAGGTCACATTACGCCAATTAATACAAGAAAAACTGCTTAAGAATTCAAAACAATAATATAGATTTTGTTTTAATTGTTGTCGCTCTGAGTCCTGTATGCGGGACATTTAAATCTCTGAAAGTGGGCGAAACGTTGCGGAAGGACGGGACGGGCCAGAAACCAGTCAGCCATCGAGAAAAACAACACTTGCATTCTTTTCGTGATGCGAGAACAACATCAAGATCGTTCTCTTGAAAAAGGACTAATCGGTTCGAAGTGAAGTCTGAAAGTGGATAAAAATGGAAAACGTTGATGTGCCCTTTATGTAGTGTTTATCGTGTTTAAAGCATAGTTTATGACGTTTCCAATATCACAAATCGTGACGTTTGCATTACTGCAAGTTCGACTAGCCGTAGCAACATTTATGTAGCAAATGTCATTTAGTTTACATCTCCTCCGTTTTGTGAGTTGGCACGTCACTGGGTCGGAAATTCGCGTTCTCTGCTGTCAGAGAAACTTGTCGTTAAACAAAGGAAATACCCATAGGAGTGGTTGTTTTGTGATCATTTCAGAAATTGAGGGGGCTGGCAAAACGTAGAACGAGGACGGATCAGAAAGAGGGAGAACGATTCTCTGTGTCGAAGCTTTTATCTTTATTATGCGTTATTGAGTGAATTGTCAAGTGAAATCAGAAATGGCTGCCAACGAGCATCAGCAAAAGGTACGTGGTTTGCCATCAAATACTTTCTTCTCGGGAATGGGAATCGTGCGTGGGAAAAACGAGGAAATTATAGGATGCTCGGTCACCAACTTAGCAATATGCCAGAACTCTGCGCTCTTTAAAAATACCTTTTTGAATAAAAAACATGTCGGATTTCTGTCCTCTATTTCATCGCAAATACATGACAATTTTAAGATAATATTAGATCCAGCTGTGGAAATTGACGTTTGTCTGCAGTTAGCGAGAATGATTTTAAAGAGATTTATCGCCGAAGAAAAGTTTGCGAGTCATGACAGATCATTTATATCGCTCTTGGGGCTCTTATGAGAATTAGTCTATAGTTGCTCTTGGATGATATTTATTTACATCTGGATGGACAGCTGTCAAAGTGACAGTTTATAGGTTCACCACTTGTGACTAAAAATTGTTTATTGTCGACTTTCTCGTGATCATGGGCTTTTTCGAGATATTTTTTTAACAGGTAGTTCAGTTGGGAAAAACAGAAGTAATTATTGAACAGTGTCTGCATTAGGTGTAGTCCACTTTCAGCATTGCTATTAAAATTGTAATTTTAATTTGCAGTTCAACAATTAAATTTATATAATACAGCCGAAATTTTTAAGTTCCTAACCTCCTTTTTTAAATTAAATAACTTAAATAACCTTTTGTAGTCCTTTCTAAAAATGAAGATAAAAAATCGGACATCTTTAAAATGTTGCAACAATATATAGATTTTGTCATGTCGTAAAGATGTCGTAAATACGTCCTTAAATGTGCCCACTGGATAGGTATTATTTATTATATATATTTTTGATCACCACTAGTTTTTTGGCCAATCATATTTTCCAAACAAATGGTCAATTTTGAAGAAAAAAGTGTTTTTTTTTATTCATGCAATTCTACAATAAATATGTGAAATGTCATTGATTATTGAACGTAAACAAGTTTACCATATTTTTTACTTGTTAATATGATTTAGAGATCTTTCGGAATTTATTAAGATTTCCATTGAAATGTTTGAGCACTTAAAATCTTGGACATTTTTTGAGACTTTTTAAAATCTTACAATATTTTCCAGCAATCATGTGGATTTTTTTTTGTTTGTAAAACCTTCCCCACACAAAAAAAAACTTTATGCAAATTAAGGAGCGTCCCATTAAATAATTAATAAAGATTCTAAATTAATAAGCATTGAAATTCTAATGTATAAATTATTAATCAGGTTTGTTACAAGTCAGGGAATTTTAAAAAGTTAGGGTCATCCACAAATTACGTAAGAAGTTTTCCTGATATTTTCAACCGCCCGCATATGTTAGATACTGTTAATTAAATAAACGTGATATATTAATGGAATTAGTTCAGAAAAGAAAATGTGTTCATAAAAAGTATGTCTAACAAATGTATAATTTTGAAAGTTATTTTTGTTTCATTTTTTTTTCGGTTGAGAATTGATCTTGTAGTTGAAAATATTCTGATTTAATTAAAAATTTTATTATTTTGTTGAACATTCAACAATTATGTTCAAAATTTTTTCTGCTTGTTTGAAAACTACTATTTTGTTGATATTTCGTCTTTTCATATGTTATCGTAAAAATCCAATATTTTTGATAAAAATACAACTGTTTGGATTGAAATTATTCAGTTTTGGTTAAGGATTCAACTGTTTCGTTGATTGTTTTTTTTTCAATTTAATTATTTTTCAATTAAAATAAAAATATTTTTAGTTAAAATATCAACTATTGCATATTTTGTCGAGAATTCATCTTTATTGATTGAAAATTCAATGATTTTGGTATAAAATTCATATTTTATTTTTGAAAATTCCACTTTTTTGTAGAAAATTAGATTTTTGGCTTTAAAACTTATGTTGTTGAAAATTTAATTGTGTTCAAAATTCGTTGTTTTGGGAGAAGATTTATCCATTTAGTTGAAAATTTAACTGTTTTGTTAAAAATTCGTCTTTTATGGTTAAAAATTAATTTTTTAACTGAAAATATAACTTTCATTTTTGGTTGAAGAATGATATTGGTAAAAAAATGCATTTCTTTGGTTCAAGATTAAAATATTTTTTAACTATAAATATAACTATTAAATTTTAGGTATAATATTCTTCTTCTTAGTTGAAAATTTATTTTTTCGGTTGGAAGTTATTTTTTAAGTTGAAATATAACAATTCAATTTTGTGGAAAAATCGAACCTTTTTAGTTAACAATTTCTATATATATATTTGATTGAAAAGTCGTATTTTTTGCATAAAAGTAATCTTTTTGTTGGAAAACTTAACTTTCTGGTTGAAAATTTATTACCGTGGTTGAAAACTCTTTGTTTTTTTTTTAATGACAAATAATTTTTTTTTATTGAAAATGTATCTATTCCATTTTCGCTTGAAAATTTATCTTTTTTAGTTGAAAAATCATTTGTTTTTTAGAAATTTTTCAAAATTCATCATTATTCTCGAATTGAATTCCATTTTTGGCGACAAATCGCTCTTTTTTGGTTGACATCTCAACAGTTTTGTTAAAAATTTATAATCATTCAATTGTTAGTTCAGAATTTATCTTTTTGAGTTTAAATCTCAACTATGTGGTCGAAAATTCATATATTTTTGTAAAAATAAGTCGTTTTTCGTAGAAAATTAATCTTCTTGATTGAAAATGTATGTATTTGGTTTAACTTTAACTTTTTTGATAAAAATACGTTTTTTAAATTTAATTTAATTTCGTAATTGGGATTTTGTAGCTATGCTGTTAGTTTTGAAGGGCATAAGTTCGAACGCTGTCAAATATTCAAACCTGTAAGTGCAAAAGAATATAATTGTGGTAGTGTAAGTGTACAATTTTAAAGCAGTTCTACAATAAAAATCTCTTCTCTTCAAAAATGAACAAGGAAAATTTTAAGTTCAATATCTAAATCTTCTATTTCATAATTTTAAAAGAAAAATTTAAAAAAAAATGTCTTTTTCATGTCTGGGGAAATTTTAATTCATAAATAAATATAGGCAGAACCTAATAATTTCGACATCTTCCAGACTTTTTTCACCATTTCAAAATTATTTGGTTATGCTTATATTTATTTATAAATCAAATATTCTATAATTATTTGACACTCAAAAATGGTTCGATTCTATCAATGAAACTTTTCAACACTAGTTATATCGTTCGGTTAAAGTTGAAAAAATGAGAAAAAATTGGAATTTTTAAGTTATTTTTGGTTTCATGATCGTTCACGTGGATTCGTGGTGAATGTAAAATAATTGCTGAATTTACGAATAAATGTAGGGCCGGTAAAGAGCAAATTTGTCCTTGCTTTCTGTACGTGCTTGTACAGGATGTTAGTATCGTTATATTTGCCATTCGACTGATAAGTAAGGCTTTATATTTTATTAATCTTCAAAACATTTTCTCTATAGCTTACAAACACTACAGTCTTATGATTTGTTAACTAAGCCAAGAGTCTAAAAATAGAATATCACAGGAACAATACGTTTATGCACTAGTAACTATTTCAAGTTATTGTTCTCTTATTGTCCATTTTCCGTTTCATACTATAGACATGAAAAATAACTCGTTCCAAATATCTCGTTTATTATGATAATAAAGAGCGATTTTATTTCTTTTGCGATTTCAGCTTTTTTCCTTCATCTCTGGATTTATCTGGACTCTTTAAAAATAATAAGAAGACTCTATTTTTAACATCTGGTGTCTTATTTTTCAGGCGTTATTACAAATTTGAGTTTAATTTTCAAAGAATTTAAGATCAGCTTATAAAGTGTGTTGATAATTTTTAATTAAAAGTGGGATTGAAAATTCTAAACACAGTTTATTGCTAATTAGTGATTTAAAATAAGGCAAATACTGGATTGATAGTTTATGAATATAATTTATACTCAAATATCAAATGGAATATGTTACACCTATATTAAAAGATTTCTGTGTAGATTAACATTTTAATATTTGCATTTCATTCGCGTATTCTATGTGCAATAACTTACTTTATGTCACTTCAGATTTGCATGTGAAAGTGATATAAATAAGAACTTTGATCAGAGTTTCAATACAATTTGGATATCTTCAAGTATTTTTTAATTGAAAAAATATCACAATATAAGAAATTAGATATCTATTTTATTTCTAGAATAACTAAAACTTTAGAAGAATCGTTTCGAGTAATTTTGAAAATATTGTTTTTTAGTTTCTGACGTTCGAGTAATAGATTAATGTAGTTTCAAGAAAATAAATTTGAATAAACTAGTACTTTATGTAATTATGCAACCATGCAAGAATGATAGTTGGAAGTATACATTACAATTTATCACTTATGTGAGTACGAAACTAAACAGTACTTTGCAAAGAAAAGATAATTCAAAGGTACGATAGATAGATCTATCGCATATCCCCTGTTTGTGATAAGATTAAAAAAAATTATATTTAATTTCCTAATCACCAATTTTATTATGAAGTTAAACATAATCAGAATTCTTTTAATTCGGCAGGAAATGTGTAAGTTATTTGAGATTGAAGCATTTATTAAGTTTCAGTTAAGGGGTCACTCATAAACTACGTTACCAATTTTTGGATATTTTTTAGCCTTCCGACCCCTGAAAGTAACGAAGCCGTTAATTATAATATAATATTTCTCATTTCGTGTGTGAATTTTCAATCTAAAAGGACAAA
Organism: Druon quercuslanigerum; assembly: GCA_010014905.2. Classification (NCBI taxonomy): domain Eukaryota; kingdom Metazoa; phylum Arthropoda; class Insecta; order Hymenoptera; family Cynipidae; genus Druon; species Druon quercuslanigerum. The sequence goes on from JAAAKG020147387.1 coordinate 13,942, forward strand.
TTTTCAACCGAAGAAGATGACTTAAAAAAATAGTTGAATTTTAAACCCACAAATATGAATTTTTAACAAAATGTAATTGTTGATGAAGAATTGATGAAAATCATGACGTTTTAAGAAAGAAAAATCATTTTATATTTAAAAAGATGAATTTTCAACATAATACATGAAATATCTAGAAAACAGTTGAATTTTCCACCTGACATTGCTGAATGATATTGTTAATTGCTAAAATAAATAGTTTAGCTTTTTACCAAATAGTGGAATTTTCAACAACAAATAAAGTTTTTGATCAAAAATGTAATAGTCACATTTTCAGATTAAAAATTAATTAAAAAAAAAACTTTCTTCCAATTAAATCAAACCAAAATAGATGAATGTTCAAAAAAGATTAATTTTCTGCACAAAAAGACGAATTTTCAGCAAATTACGTGAATTTTCCAGAAAATAGTTAAATTTTCCACCAAGTAGTAAATTGTTTAAATAAATAGTAGTTAAGTTTTCAAACAAATAGTTGAATTTTCCAAACCAAATAAATTTTTCAACACGAAATGGAATAATTACATTTTCAGTTATAAATAAGGTTTGAACAAAAAAATAAAATTTCTACCAGTTAAATCAAAGCAAAATAAAATAATTTTTAACAAAATAGTTCAATCAGTTCAATCCACAGCCAATGAGATGAATTTTCAAAATATAAGATTAATTTTCTACCCAAAAAGACGAATAGTTGACAAAATACATGAATTTTCCACAAAACAGTAGAATTTTTTGTTTTTTCCTCTAACAAAAATTAATTTGAACAAAAAAAGCTAATTTACTGCCAGTTAAATTTAACTAAAAAAGACAAATTTTTAACAAAATAGTTCAATCTATAACCAAAATGATGATTTTTCAAAAAAGAAGATTAATTTTCTACTCAAAGAAATGATTTTGCAAAAAAATAGATGAATTTTTCACCCGCTACTATGAATTTAAAAAAACTATCCCAAGTAGTTAATTTTTGAAATAAATAGTTGAATTTTATTATGTTTCTATATTTTTATTAAAAATAAAGCACAGTTTAATTCAACGAAAGAAGGCGAATTTTTTAGCAAAATGTAGTTGAATCCTTAACAATGTTCATGAATTTTCAACCAAATAGTTGAGTTTTTAATTAAAGATATCAATTTCCAACCAAATATGGAATAGTTATATTTTCAGTTTAAAAAAATGTTTAAATTGTCCATTCTAAAGATGAATTTCCAACTAAAATTATGAATCTTCACCAAAAAATGATTTTTAATTCAGTTCAACTTTCTACCAGGTAGTTGAATTTGCAATAAAAAATATGAATTCTCAACAAAAATTGTAATTGATCATATTTTGACCAAAAAAGATTAATTTAAATTAAAAACATTTGAATGCAATAAAAAATATACATTTTTAACAAAAAAGTGAAACTTTAAATCAGAAAGATGAATCTTTAACTAAAAAAATACATTTTTAAGAAAGTAGTTTGAACTTTCAACTAATCTGTTGAATTTTTGACCAAAAAAATGTGTTTCGAACAGAATAGTTGCATCTTCAACAAAATAATTAAATTGTTAACCAAGCAGTCAATTTTTTAACCAAAATAAAATTTTTTTAAGAAAAATCGAGAAAAAGAGGAAATTCATTGAAACGAGGAAAAACGAATATTCTTAAAAATAAGTAAAATGAGGGGAATATGGGAAAGTTCTTCTTTCGCAAAAGTTGCAAATTGTCTTAACATTTATCATCAAGAAACTAGTACCCCTCCCCCCTCCCCCTCCAAATTAATGTCGTAATTTATGGACGATCCCTTAGTACAAAATAAGGAAATGTTCTATGTTTACTTTTGTTTACAATTTGTGTGTGTGTGTGTTTTTTTTGTTATCAGGAGCAACGGGAGTTGCGAGAGCCAGCTCATCATGCGAGGAGGCCCATGAATGCATTTCTAATTTTTTGTAAACGGCATCGCGGTTCAGTTCGCTCAGGTTTTCCTCATTTGGAAAACCGAGCTGTTACTCGAGTTCTCGGTGAATGGTGGGCCACTCTACACCCTGATCAGAAACGTTGTTACACAAATCTGGCGCAAGAGGTAATATTTAATTACTTCTCAATTGCATTTGAAGAATATAATACAAGTTCACAAAAAAGGAAACTGATAAATTACTATCTTCAGTAAAACAAAAAATTTGAGAAGATATATTTCTTGTTAAATGAAATTAATTAATGTGCCCTTTTATTTCAGTATAAAGATGCGTTTCTAAACGCAAATCCAGATTTCAAATGGTATAAATTGCCAGCACCGCCGCTTCGAACTTTGTCGACAAGGCCTACAAACAAGAAATCAGAAGCAGGATCTAGTGATAGTAGTGTGGAGGAGATAAAGTCCGAAGAATCCTCCTCGGATTTTATCAAGTCTGAAAGGACAGAAGGAGAAGCCATTCAACCAGGAAAACTAGCTGATGAATCACAAATTGGTGGACTCAGTTCTCTCTTCACTCCACAGAAGGTTCAACCGCAAACAGATGAAATAGATAATCTTTCCACTCCCAAAGTAGAAACAGATAACACAACCACTCCAAAACCTCCAAAAAAGAGATACACTGAACTACCTCTCGCTATGGAACAAAAGGAGGATTGCAAAGTAGACTTATTCGGTGAAAATAAGAACAAAACTAGGCAAGAATCAAATAACAATCATCAAATGGTAGTTATTTTCCTCACTCTCCTTTTATTTCTCTACGTAAAGGGGCTTTAATTAATTTATTATTCAATTAATCTATTTCAGGATGGCGAAGATGAAAAGAACGAGGCTAATTCTTACTTTGATGAGACTGGAATCGAAGAACAGAGTTTTCGTGGAGAGAGAACTTGCAAAGGATTGCGTTATCAAAAGTTCCTTGCTGAACAACAAAGGAATTTTAATTCCTCAGCTCTGCAAAATAAGCGCAGAAAAACTTCTGGATCGCGTCCCGAACAATCGAATGGAAGGAGAAATTCAATCTCATCGAACGTTAGTGAAAAAACTGATTCCCTCAGCAGCGAAGGCAACAGTTCTCGTGGTGATTTAGAACATCTTGTCGAAAGGTGATTCATGAGAAATACCTTTCCATATTCCCAAATATGCCATTTAATATTCAAAAAAATTTAAATATACTTTATTTCTAATCTAAAGTGCCGAGGGAAATATGGAGGCTTCCAAACCAGAAGAAACTGAAACTGAAGGAGCGGAAGGTGAAATAGATTTTGGCCCTTGGAGTCACAAGAGATTCAGGGCTGAGTAAGTCGATTCCATTTTAAATTTTAAAGTGATCAAGTAGGAATGGTGCCTGATAACTCGATAATGTTATCGCTACGGAGAAATATTAATTCAAATGAGCAATGCTTTTAAAATTTCTAGTTAGTCATTAGTTCTTACATGGTGTCTACTCGCCTGGAACACTTGGCATTGTCAGGGATTTTTTATATACCTGAAAAAACCTGGACAATTCAGGGAATTTAATCGGGAACGTGTTTATTTATTTTTTTTCAATCTGTTATATGGTATTAGGTAACAATGTTTCGTCTTTTGCAAAAGTAGCCTCATATTACTGAGTTTAACAATTTGTTGAAAATGAATTTTTTTGTGTTTAAAATTCTACTATTTTGGTAAAAGTTCATATATTTGGTTGAAAATTAACTTTTTTTGTTAAAAACTAATATTTTCAAGAGGAAAATTTAACTGTTTTATAGAAAATTCATCTTTTTGTTGGATAATTCATCTTTATAGCTTGAAAATTCAACCATTTATTTCCTTTTCTTGGTTGAAAAAGCTGTCTTAATAGAAAATTAAACTTTTTTGTTAAGAATTCTTCTTTTTTGGTTAAAATTGCAAATGTTTGGTTTAAAATTAATCTGTTTTGATTCAAGATTAAACTATTTTGTTGAAAACTCACCTTCTTTGGTTGAATTTAACTTTTATTGTTTTAAAATTAAATTATTTTTTATTCGAAATATTAACTTCACGTTTTTCGTTAAAATATAATTTTTGTTTGTTTAAAAATTCTTCATATTAGTTAAAATTGCATCTCTTTCATTGCAAACGTAACTATTTTGATGGAAATTAATTTTTTTGTTTGTAAGTTAATTTTTTTAAACTGTAAATTAAACTTTTATTTTTGGTTAATACATTATCTTTTTTAGTACAAAATTTAATTATGAGGTCGAAAAATCCTGTATTCCAGTGAAAATCTGTTTTTTTTTGTTGTTCAAAATTAATTTTTTCAACTGACAATTCAACTACTATTAAATTTTTCCATTTTTTAGTCGAAAATTCAACTATTTGTTTGAAAATTCATGTAATTTCTTAAAAAATTGTTTTTTTTAAGAAAATTGATCTTCTTGTTTGAAAATTTAACTATTCCCATTAAATATTGATTATTTTATTGGAACATTTATGATTTTAGTTAAAAATTCAACTACTTGGTTGATAGTTAAATTCTTTGGTTAAAGTCATCTTTTTGGTTAAAAATTCAGCTGTTCGAGTTAAAGATTCGTCGTTTTAGTACAAAATTCATCACTTTGGTTAAAAATTTAGCTATTTTGTTACAAATTATTTTTTTTGTTTTGTTAAAAGTTAATTTCCTAACAGAAAATCTAAGTATTCAATTTTTGATTCCAAATTTAGCTTTTTTAGTTGAAAATTCATCTGTTTTGTTTAAAATCCAACTATTCTAGTTGAGTATTCATCGTTTTAGTTTAAAATTCTGCACTTTGGTTTAAAATTTAACTTCTTTGTTGAAAATTCTTTTTTTCCTGTTTGATAATTAGTTTTTTAACCGAAAATTTAAGGATTCAACTTTTAGTCGAAAATTGATCCTTTTCATTTCTTAATTTAACTATTTACTTGAAAATTTCTCTTTTTTGCTGAAAATTTAACTACTTCATTGAAAATTCACGTCATTTGTTTGAAAAATCGTCTTATTTGGTCGAAAGTAATCTTCTTATTTGAAAATTCAACTATTCTAATTAAATATTCATAATTTGAATTGTAAATTAAATTGCATTTAATATATTATCTACATTAATTTTTCTTAAATAAGATGAAAATTTATTTAAATTATTATTGAATATGTGAACGTAAGTACCAATTCAAGAATTTAGTCATTATTTTGTAGTATTATTTCTTTTAAACCATTCTAAATTAAATATATTATTGGAATCCCTAAAAACTTGTACCATTAAGAAATTACTTATCCTTTAACAAAGTTACTTTCTCTAATGAAAAAAAAGAAGTTATTTAATATTACATATTAATAGGAATATTTTTACACATTTAGAAATTTACAAAGACTAAAAAAACAGTAGTTATAATAAACTTGTTTTAAAAAATGTGAAATACTTGAATGTCTTCGGACAATGATAAATGATACCTGCAAAAAACCTGGAATTGCCAGGGAATTTTTTCCCCGGGTTTCAGTATTCACCCTGTTTTATTGAATTTTATTTTATCAATTTAGGGACTTTAACTTGGAGAAAAAGATTGAGGCGCTTCCGTCCTTGAGTTTGGAAGAATTCCAAGAGAAGAAGAAACAGCAACGCACCAAAAAGAAGAAGATTTTTATGAAAACAAATTCTAGCTCTGGGAGCAAAAAAGGCCACGAGATGTTTGCAAGTGGAAATTCTAGTAATCAAAGTAACCGCAAAAATTTGAGGCCCCCTGATGAGGAGCCAAAAGAGGAGGAAAAGAATCATCTCGTTGGCAGTCAAAAGCGAAAGGCACGTAAGCAGAATATAACACGAAATGCAGCTTTGACCAGTTTGCCTAAACACAATGACGACCAAGAACCAGCGAAATGTAAGAATACTTTTTTCTATAATAACAGTGTACGAAGTGTTTTACAATATTTTAAAATCTTTGAAATCTTTCTCAAATCTTTGCAATCTTGAAATTTGATGTGGGCTCAAAACTAGAGTAGTCAATCCCTTCAATTTCAAAATTGAAATACCCGCGAAAGAATGCGTGATATGAACGTCATTGTTTTAAAAGTCAAAATGTTACTTTTTCTTAGTTACTTTTGTATTTTAGAAATATGTACTAAGGAAAAGAATTAACAGTGGATTTTTTGGGGATTTAAAAAATTGTGTTCTATCTACTTGAATTATTAGTCTTTTAAATTCCTTAAAATTTTGTTTAAATGATTTCAAATTTAATTGATTCAATTAAATTTTTAATATTTCCCTTAAATTTATCAAAATTCATTCATAAAATTTTTGTTTATTTGTTTTTATTTTTTGAATTTTTTTTAATCCACATAAATTCTGTTGAAATCTTCCTGATCATTGTTCATCCTTTCAAATTATTTTATTGCATTTATAAAAGATTCTATATTAAATATTCAGGGAGTTTATCCTATCTGGGGGCATGTATTTTTTTTAAATTTGGAATGTAGCTTTGTAACACTGTGTTTGATCATTTTTTGGAAATTTCGTTTTTTTAGTCTAAATTAATTTTTTTAACCAAAAATTTAGTGATTCCATTTGAATGTTCCATCATTTTACTTAAAAATCCATCTCTTTGGATGATCATTATTTTTTTTTAATGAAAATTTCACTTCAATTTTAGGTTGAAAAGTTATCTTTTTTAGTTGAAAAAATATCTCTTATATTTGAAAAATCGTTTTTTGTATTAAAAATTAATCTTTTTGGTTTAAAGTTCAACTAGTCTAGTTAAAGATTCATCATTTTAGTTGAAAATTCACCTCTTTAATTAGAAATTAATTTTTTTAACTAAAGATTTAATTATGTAATTTTTGGTTGACAATTGCTGTTTTTAAATTAAAAATGCATGTATGTATTTTGTTGAAAATTCGTCGTTTTTAGTAGAATTTTTTAACTAAAAATGTAACTATTCCATCATTTTAGTTGAAAATTCATCTCTGATGGGAATTTTTTTTTCAACTAAACATTTAAAGATTCAATTTTTTGTTGACATTTTATCTTTTCCTGTTGTTGAAAATTCCTCGTGTTTGGTAGAAATTAATCTTCTTGGTTGAAAACTCCACTATTCCAGTTAATGATTTATCGCTTTAGTTGAAAAGTTATATTTATTGTTTAAAATTCAACTATTCCGCTTGAAGATTCATAATTTTAGTTCGAAATTCATCAGTTTGGTAGAAAATTACTTCTTTTAAGTAAAAATTTAACTACTCAATTTTTCGCCTAAAAATTAATCTTTTTTATTTCAAAATTCAACTATTTAGTTAAAAAATTGTGTGTTTAGGTTAAGAATTAAACTTTTTCGTTATAAATTCATGTATTTCGTTAAAAATTTGTATTTTTTGGTAGAGAATTTATCTTCTTGTTTGGAAATTCATCTTTTTGGTTAAAAATTTAAATATTCTAGTTAAATATTAATCATTTTAGTTGAAAAATCCTCATTTTTGTTGAAAAAAAAATTTTGTTTTAAATTAACTTTTTTAACTGAAATCTGAAAAGTTACTTTTTTGGTTGAAAAATGATATTTTTTAGTTCAAAATTCAACTATTTGGTTGAACATGGATTTTTTAGTTAAGAATTTGACTGCTTGGTTAAAAATTCAACAGTTTGGTTGAGAATTTACGTATTTTGTAAAGATAGATTTTTTTAAATAGAAAATTAAGCTGTTTAGTTGACAATTCAAACATGTCGTTAAAAATTAACTTGTCTTATTAAAAATGCAATATATTGATTTTTGAAATGTTAAGTATTTGAAATGCACTGCATGTTAAGCACGAGAAGATAAAATAAAAATTTATTTGAATTAATATTCAAGTTCATGGACTTCAGAGACAAATTCAAGAAATGATTAATTGTGTATTTAGTATTATTTAATTCCTTAATTAATCAATTATGTTAATGTATTTAAGAATATCTTATAACAGAGTTTATCAAAGCTTTCTAAATTAAAAATATTAGAACAATCCCCAGAAACTGGAAAACAAATTTTTTATAATAAACTCGCGAAACTGTATACATATTCCGAGTTTTCGAAGTTTTGAGAAAACACCCTAAAAATGTTATAAAATTGGAATTATGGTTAATTAATATTAATGCCATCCTGTAATTAAAAAAAATAGTTACTGTCCATAACGATTGGCCGCTGGCGACTGAATAATAAATTATTAAATTAAAAACCTCTTTAAATCGGCGAAATCTAATTTTTTTTCGATATTTTTAGCTTGGTGTGCTTCACCAGATCTTGAAGCTCTCGCGTGCCTTGCAACTGTTGCAGCAAACCGTACAAAACTGACGAAATCGTAAGTAAACGACTGAAGTTCGATAAAAATTATTCTCCAAAAATCTGAGGATTTTTAGGCTGCTTGTAATAAAGCGAGAATAATTTACGATTGATGACGACGGTGCTTCTACATTTTATAATAATCATCATCGTTGTCACAATCATCATTTTTACTATCGTTGTACCACTCTGAATATCGCTATTTGCTGTTATAACGTTTATTGTCACTCAAAGTTAAAAGCGAAATATTATCAGCGTACATAAGACTTCCGTAGAGTAAGAGAGGAAAGGTATTTTAACTTCAAGTCGAGCACGAATGCACGTTTGTTCCGTTTCCGAGCTGGCAATATTTGTATTCTTCCCAAAATCTGTTCACTTTTGCATCTCCATTAATGTTTTACAAATGAGAATTTGCATTTGTCTACTATTTATAAATCATTGGATATGAGGAACTGGTTTTTCAAAGGTGTAGATTAGGGTGGTCCATTTTTTATAGTGAAAAAAATGGTTGAAAACAAAATCGCACAATAGCCTAAATGGTTTCTTTCATGATAAAAATAATACGCGGAAAAGGAAAATTTAACTATACTATATTATATTATGGCAGTTGTATGGATAAAACTTAACTAAATACAAAACAAAAGAACTGCTGTATATTGATATATTGAAATAATAATTTTTCAGTGTTCAAAATACTATCTCATCCATTTTATAGGAATAAAATATAAGTATATATTTAAAAACAATAATTTTGCTTGCGCGACCTCTAAATATCAATTGATTTTAATCCTAATAAATATATATTTTTTTGGTCGAGAAAGGAAGAATTTAGGCCCTTGTGCACATTGGAATTCAATCATTATTTTGTTTGGACCACCCTAGTGTAGATATTTATATTTGATCGGGATTTCAACGAAACGAGGAAATATATACTGATATATTTTTCCCCCAGAGCTTGTATCATGTACATACATAAATGGATATTTTTATCGGGATAAGTGATTCACTCAGTCGCCGATAAATATCGTAAGACAATTTTTATTTATTGGAGTCGAAAAAAAGATAATTTAGAGATATTAATCGGCGATTGAATGCATTCCTTGAGGCATTTTAAGGAAAAAGGATGACTGCAATGACAACAATAACGATGGCCATAACAGACATGTATTGTCGTTAATTTTAATACTAAATGAAAACTTTATAAAAATTTAATATTTTACGAAAGTTGTTGTAAATAGCGCTAGGTGCAGTATTACGAATCCTTTATGTTGCGATTATTGAAGCAGTTTAATGAAATAGAATCAAAATGTAAAGATTTACTTTTAAGCACGAAAAAGATAAAAGAACCAACGCAACTTCCATTTTAAAGAAATAGTTTATACTTTTTACTTCCCAGCAAGATTTTATTATACTTTCTCTGGTTCGGGAAATGTCTAGAAAAAACTTGAAAATTATGCGAGGAAATTTTCAGAGATATAAGCAAGTGCTAAAGTTCTTCCGCGGAATAAACAAAATTATTGGATAGGTAAATGAGTAATCTCTTTAAGTTGTTAAGCTCGAACTTGCATATAATTAGAGTATTTTATTTAGGGGAAATTTTTAAAGCAATTGTTATCTTAGGACGCATTAGTAAGAATACACAAAATTTAATATCTGTTTCTTCCTCTTTTGTAGGTTCCTTTTTTATAGTTCTATTAATCTATCAATCACTCTAAATATTACCAAACTATTGACGCCTTATAAAAGAATTTGGTATAAACAGACTATTTAGAAAGATTTATTAAAATGCCAGAGCCTCTTTACATTAATAAAAACCACCTGCAGGTAATATTTAGTGGATTTTAAAATTACTTTCCAAGCTAGAGTTTTAAGGCCCTTAAAACAACTCGGGATTTCAAAATATCCATAATGCGCCTGCAAGAATTCATTTATTGATGTAATATTTTAACCACATAATCTAGAAGCAGTTATATCGGCCGGAATGTAGAGATTTGTTCGAAAAAATGTTCTGTTTGTTTTTAATTAACAATTGAGTGTTTTTCGTCTGTAGAAGGCGTATGTCGGGTTAATTTTTTATTTTTTAGTCTATAAATGATCAAGTTCCTATTTATTTATCGATTTCCAGTTTTTACGCTTTTCCTCATTTTTTCACTTAAATTTCAACTAAATCAATAAAACCCTATAAGAAAATCCAACCATTTTTAGTTAAAAGCTAATCAATATTTTTTTAAATAAAAATTTCATTATTACTTGGTTAAAAATTCAAATTTTTGGTCGAAAATTCGTTTCTTTTGCTAAAAAATGCGACAATTTAATTACCATTTTTTTCTAGATTAACCATGTTTTTTTTTGGTTGGAGATGAAATTATTTTGTAAAATTATTTTTTAAATTAAAAATCAAGTATTTTATTGAAACTTCGTCTTTGCTGGTTAAATTCAACTGTTTTTTTTTTGTTTGATATCAACTATTATACATTTCGCCGAATATTGATTTTTTTAGGTTGAATAAAATAATTGTTTTTTTGGTGAAACTGTAATTTAAAAAAATCAAAAATTGGCTATTTTCTGCAAAATTCAATTGTGTTTCAGAAACTTTTTCTTACATTTAATTAAATTAATTTATATAATTTGTTAAAAATTAGCCCTTTTTGGTGAAAAAATTAATCATATTGATTTAGCATTCAACTATTTAGTTAAAGTTGATGTATTTTGTAGAAAATTCCTTCTCTTTGGTAGAATATCGTTTTTGTTTGTTTGTTACCGTCAAGAATTTTCTTGAAAATTTATCTCTTGACTAAATTCAACTTTTTTTTACTTTTCATTAAAACCTGTTTTTACTCAAATATCATCTATTACACTTTTCATTGAAAATTCATCGTTATATGTTGAAAATTCAACTCCTAGGTTAAAAGTTCATTTTTTTTGACTAAAAATTCGTTTTTTTATTTAGTAAAAAGTAATTTCGTGAACTCAAAATTTAACTATTTTGTTGAAAAACGAACTTATTGGTTGTAAATTAACTTTTTTGTTGAAAATGCATATTCTAAGGTTGAAAAATCAACTGTTTTATAGAAAATTCATCGTTTTTTATTAAAATTTCAACAGTGTGATAGAAAAATTATCTATTTAGTACAAAATTAAAGTATTTCGTAGAAAATTAGATAAAAAAGTTTATGTATTTTGTTCAAAATACATGTTTTCTTAAATTGGACTTTTTTATTTGAAAATATAGTATTTAGCGGAATTATTGTAGAAATAGTAGAAAAATTGTATCATTGTTCAAAAAAAGTATAAAATAGTGTTAAAGTAAATATAATTTTTTGAAAATGTATAATACAATAATCTTCTTTGTTCTGGTAAGAAAGTTTTTTTTTCGTAACCTGTCATCAAAATTTTGTAAAGTTATTATATTTTCGGAAAAATATACATTATTTACTTTTTATTATTGTATTATATTATACATATTGCTGTAAACGATACCTAGGGTCTTGCATTTTACAGGTGCACAAAATACTCAATTTTCTATAACAAAAAAATAAAATAAAACAAAAACATGTTTCGAAAAAAGCTCTATTTTCCGGTCGATATAATTGCCTTTAGATCATGTGGTTAAAATATTACATTAAAGAATGCATTCTTGTAGAAGTATTATGGATCTGGCAGAAGCCGGAGTCTTTTTAAGAGCATTAAGGAACTGCAATATCATAAAAAAAAGTGTTTTATAATCTTTACCACTTGGATTAAGAATGTAATTGACATGTACGTAAACGAATGTCAATCCGCATACCTGTAAAGAGTAAGACTACTTATATAATATATTTATAATATTTATATCACCTAAGCTACCTAACTGATGTTTCAATTTGGTGTTTGTCAAAGAAAGTAAGATAATCGTCTGTGATTTTGGCTAATGGAATTTACAACGTTTTATATTTTTCTATATTGATCGTCATCTTCAAGTTTTGTTTTGAGAGACAAGAAGCAAGCCCTGACAACTATTTTTAGAGATTTAGGAAAATAACTGGTACCAAGAGACTTTTGTTAAAGTCGACGAGGTCGAATAAATGTTTATATTTCAAACGTGCCTTGAAGAAAAAGCGAGTAATTTTTTAAAGGATGAACAGAGATTTAAGTTTTTTTTGCTTCTTTATCACATATTTGTAACTTGTGCGTATCAGATCTTGAACGATTGATACTGGACCACTCGGATAAATAAGTCCGGGCAAATTCGACACTTTTAACAACCCACTTGAATTTCACTGCACAAAAATATTTGTAATAGCTTGAAAAGTGTAATTTTCGATAATACCAGTAGATCTATATATGTTATATACACGTCTGTAACATATTGTATAATGTTTATAATTATAATTATAATAAAGATATAATATTTTGATGTAAATGACGAACGGGTTCCTTCTCTTTTATTTCTCTTTATTAAATCCTCTGTACACAATATTTCAGAAATAATTTCTCGCTCAACACTCGACTAAAACTTATTGGGTTCAACTCGATAAAATTTCAGATTCCTACTTACACCCTAATAGTTTGATATATTGTGATCCTAATCACTATAATCACGCAAATATATTTTTATTGAAATATATGTATAATATATAAATCTTCTCGAGTAATAATTTCTCAAGCCACTCTGTATACATAATCATCTTGAAAAATTTAAAAGTGTATAATATATTAAATACTTTATGTCTCAACGCTTCATTTCAATTAAGACTTGTGAGATAAAGATTTCTTGATATTACAAGACGTACAATGAAAGTTCATGGTGGATTGATTCATTAGAAAAATCAGGGTAGCCACGCAAAACTGAAAAAAAATGCTCAATTCCCCGGTCTTTAAGATTTTCAAATTGAATCCCTCATAAATAAACAATTCTAAATTTGAAGCGTTTGAAATTGAAATTAAAAGTTAAACAAAAAACTAATTACATTTTTCAAACCGATTGCAGGGTGGCCGTATATATGCAATATTTATTTGAAAATTTGAAAATTTTGGTAACAAAATTTTTTGGAAATATACAAATCGAAGAAAAAAAACTACTGGTTCGCAAAATTTTTTCACGGTCAATGAAAATAAAAAGTAATCGAACTCGTAAAGCTAAACATTTTTTCATTTGAAGTAATAAATTAAATGATGTTAATCTGCACATTTTTAAACTTCTATAAATTGCACAGTTCAAAGATTCAGATGCAGTTTTTAAAAATATCAAAAATACCACGTTATTATTTTTAGTGCCCTAAATTAAGGAATGACTCAATAAATTTGTAAATGTTAAAAATTAGATCATTTTCATCATTTTTAAGCTCAAACCATAGGGTAAAAATTAGAAGTTCAATTATTTTTTATTTTTATTAGTTTAAAATAAATAATTGTTTGATTGCTTTTTATACATGAAAATTTGATTTTATTTCGCAATCTATTCTAATATTCTCTTTATTCCTATAAAATGAAAAATTATTTCAAAATTTTCAATAAACATTCGGAATTTTTTAAAATTTGCAACCCCTTTAAAATCGTTAACGAGCTTCAAAATTTAATCAAAAATCTTCAAAAATGTAAATTTTATTAAACGATTTTTAAAATCTTACAAAATCAAAAATCTTGCAAAATAAATCAGATCTGTTAAAATTATTTTTGTAGTTTTTTCAAAACTTCTAAATGTCTTTTAAAATGATTCGAATTTTTTCTAAAATAAAAAAAATCCTGAAAAATTAAAAAATTGCCTCAAAATGATCGAAATTCTTTTTTCACAATTTTGAAAATCTTTTTAAATGTTGTCCTAAAATTAATTTGTCACAATAAATAATAATTTTTAATTTTCTTCGGAATTTCAAGAAAATATTTTTTTTCTCATGAAATATTTTGAAATTATTTTTGAAAGTTTTGAAAAAATTTCAAATATCATTTTAAATTTTTTCTCAAAAAAAAATATTTTCAACTTTCCTAGGAATCCTAAGAATATATTTTTCAATCGTATTCTTATTGAATTTTTGTTCAAAGTCTGCAAAAATCTAAATTTTTTAAACATTATTTGAAATCATTTCAAGTATTACATTAAAAACAATTTCACTTACAAATTAAATTTTTTTAAATAGAAAATCTTTTTAAATCCCGCGAAATAAACAAAAAGTTTCCTTAATATGTTCCAGCTTCTTTTTTGACAATTTTGGAAATCTTGTTTAAAAATCGCCTCAAATTAATTTTTCAAATCAAAAATTAATTTCAGTTGTCCAAGGATTTTTAAGACAGTATTTTTATTCTTATATGAAACCTTTAAATTTTTGTTTGAAATTTGAATAAATATATGTTTTGTTTTAAATTATTTAAAATCATTTCAGGGTTTTTAATTTGACAATAATTTTACTCAAAAATTAAACACACTTTATATAGAACAATTAAAATTGTAACTTTATAATTGTAACTTTCAAAGCTTAAATTTAGCTCTTTGAAATCGTATCGATTAAACGGTCTCTACTTCAAACAGTTTAGTTTCAATTCGTTTAGTTTTTAATATATGATTTATATTTGCTCGCTTTAAATTAACATTTAAAATTTAAAATATTATACAAAGTTTCAATTGAACATTTACATTTGCTTAACTACTAAGGCTTTCCAATTGAAACAGTTCAATTTTTAATAATAAAGTCTGTACATTTTTTAATTTTGAACGGATTAAGAATCGTTTTGTAACTCGTTTTGTTCACTTTTTAATACATAACGTGCAGATCAATATTAAAAATAATTGATTAAATTATATTTACAGTCTATTAAGTCAAAACATTTTTTATTCAAAATGTCAATTCCGAACGCTTTTAATTTTTAAATTGCATTTTAAAATTCTCTAAATTAAAAATACGATTAAAAATGGGAAAATTTGTAAAGATTTTTGAATTGCGCATTGTAAACTTAATTATATCATAATTGAAAAAGTTGAACAATGAATTTAACATTAAACTTTGTATATAATTTTTAAAAAATGAGAAAAACGAAAAGATTATTTTCAAATGCATGATATCATTAGGTGATATTTCAAATGATTAGATAGATTTTTCTTTTGAAAATTTGAAAAATTTTACAGCGAAAAGTAAATATAATAAAAATTCCCGGTCCAACGGCCTCCCTACGAGTGTATTCAAAACTAAAGACTTTTATTTTAAAATCATAACATTTTCTAATTATTGAACGCCGTCTAAAATTGTTTCTTCTAATTTTGAAATAAAATTTATAATTTTGAATGTTAAATTCCAAGATTATTCAATTTCAACTAATGACGCTTTCAGTTTAAAATAAATTTGTTTAATCTAGAAAGGTTCAGTTAGAAATTGCTTGCGATCCAAGTGGCAACCCTAAAAAATGAGAAAATTTTATCTGCGATAAGCTCGATGCAGTAAAATTACAGTTAGATATTTTCTCACTTCTTTCTTAATTAATTACGTACACAATTATCTTACTCATTGCAGCATTATCATTTACTCAATTCGGTATAATGATATCACTCTATTTTAGGCAGGTAAATCAGTGTAAATACAAGATATATAAGTGATAGATTAGCCTAGAAGATTATCAATAAAAAATACGATGGCAATGTGAGACAAATATGTTTTTAACACTGCGGTCCTTTTTTAAATTTCACTTCCTTAATTTTAATTTTTTTAAACGCGGGACCTTTGACACTCCCACTAAAAAGCTTAAGAACTTTAATTTAAAATTTATAATTGCATCACAAGGATTTTGATTTCTAGATTGAAAATATTTTGATAATAAAATTTCAGACACAGTGTCAAAAAAAAAAAAAAATTTGACATGACCGCCTTATATACATATAGATAAAAATGTAATAACGTGTTCTAATCTATAAATGTTACGAATTGTAACAATATAATAACAATAATGGCAGTGTACGTATTCGAAGCCGAGGTACACACATAAATATAAGTACTCACATCATTAAAGAATTCACAATTCTTTGATTACTGTTCCTCCGTAAGTTTTATAACTGGGCTCGAAACTGAAGAATGTGATGAAATTCTTATTGCACTCGAGGTGATTCATTCGTGTTATTTTTTTTAAATATACTATATGAAAATTGACTCGTGCCATGAAAATGTACTTGTTAGTAGAATATAATTATACTATTTATCTAAGAAAATTGTCTTCGCATTGTTTAATAGATTTTCAGTCTTTTTGGATTTTTTTAGGACAAAGAGAAAAGGTGACTATTCTAGTCAAAGGCAATGTTCGTAAAAGTCTCAAAATCAATTTGGATTCCTTATAATAATAGATATTTTTTAAAAATCGATTCGCTCGGTCAAAAATGCTTTGGAAAAGATAACATTTAAAAATAACATTTAAAAAAATATGAGTCAAATTTTTTAAAACTACACAAGTAAAATGTAAAGGCTTTCGATCTCGAAGAAAGAAGATAAGTACAGATTTTCGCAAGATATGTTACAATTCACCCTCAAACGCGGAGGAAAATTAAGTTAATGTTAAAAGGAACTAAGTTTAAGTTAGGTCGCCGTTAAGTCTTAAGATAGTTTAGATTTCTTGTCGCTTAAGAATAATACTTACTAAAATTATTTACAAATTAATATCGGATTGTGAGAAGAGCACTTCGTTTCTAGCGACTATACTGGACTTCATCGCGGAGATCATTTAATTCGATTATTTACACCCACACACCGTGAGGATTTTTACTAGTAGGCACTGCAGTTTCTAATTGTCTTGGAGATCCTATCATTTTACGAGTACTTCCAGGTCGTTGAGCTCCTAAAATTAAAGACAATTTTATAGTTCAGTTAAAAAATTAAATATGATATTAACTTCTGTAAAAGAACAAATCGTCCTCGAATATTAAGAAACATCTACAAATTTGAAATGAAATAAAGTGATTTTTTCACGAAAATGGAGAAAGAAATTCTTTCAAAACAATGAAACTAAATTAATCAATTAATTAATTTTCTAACAAAAGAGATAATTTTTCAACCCAAAAAGACGAATGTTTTGTGACAAAACAAAAAGAATTTCTAACCAAATAGTTGAATTTGAATCTGAAAAGATTATTTTTTGACAAAAAAAAAAAGAATTTTCAACAAAAAAGATATTCAATTTGAAAATATGAATTGTTAACAAAAAAGTTCATTTTCAACAAAAAATTTGAATTTTATACCGAAATAGTGGAATTGATAAGCCAAGAAGAATGTTCAACAAAAAAATTAATTTTCTATCAAAAATACGAACTTTCAAGAAATCTATACATTTTTAACTTAATAATATCAATTTTTTACCGAGAAATGAGTAGTTAAATGACCAATAAAAAAATAATTTTACACAAAAGAAAGAATTTTCAATTATATAGTTAAATTTTAAATCAAAGATGTAGATCTTCAGGAAAATAAATACATTTTTAACAAAATAGTTGAATTTTTAAGCAATACAGATTTTTTAGTCAAGAACGAAAAAAAATCATCCATATTCTGGAATTTTCAAGCCAAAAAGATGAATTTTGAGCAAATAAACGACCAAACCATACAGATGAATTTTTATAAAATATATTAAATTTGAAACGAATAGTAGAATTTTCCCCAAAAAATTATTTACAACCAAATAGTTCAATTTTGAACTAAAATAGTTGAATTTAAAAAAAAATTCAATAAAATAGTTAAATTTTCATCCAAAGATAGTTTTCAACCAGAGATAATCTTTAAAAAAATTAATTTTTAACAAAAGAATGGAATTTTGAACCCAGCCAGATTTTTAAGTCAAGAAAGAAAACAAAAGAATAGAACTTACAACAAAAAAGTTTATTTTTTAGCGTTCCATCAAGATTGAAAACCAATTTTCATGTTATATCTTAAAAACAAGGTTCTATCGTGTTTTGACTTTGTCCTGTCTGTGTACTATGCTTATTCAATTAACCTTATAATATTAGAACTCATTTTCTATAAAAAAGTTCATTTTTTAACCAAAAAGTTGAATTCCTAACCAAGGCGATTAATTTTATACCAAAAAGACGAATTCTCAACAAACACATAAATTTTTAAATTAAGAAAATCAATTTTCGGCCAAAAATGTAATCGTTAAATAATCAGTAAAAAGAATTAATTTTAACAACAAAAAACGCATTTCCAATAAAATAGTTCATTTTTTTAACCAAAGAGATGAATCTTCAACCAAATGAAGGATTTTTTAACAAAGGAATTGACTTTTCTCCCAAGAAAGGTTTTTAAACTAAGAAAGAAAAAAATCACCATATTTCTGGAATTTTCAAGGCAAAAAGACGAATTCGCTCCAAAGTAAATAAATTTTGAATTCAAAATATACGTTTTCAACAAAAAAGATGAATTTTGTACCACAAAAGACGCATTCCTAGTAAATAAATGAATTTTCAAAGAAGCATTTAAATCAACAAAAAATGAATTTTTAACGAAAAAACTAATAAGGTAAAAAAAGAGATACAATGTCTATCAAAAGAGAACCGGGTAGTCAAATTTTCAACCAATAAAGATAAAATTCTCAAAGAAAATTATACTCCAAACAAAAAAAGATTTCATTTTTAAATTAAAATACAGTTGCATTCAACCAAAAAAGACAAATTTTTAACAAAATAGTTGAATTCTCAACTAAAAAAGAATCATTTTCAACCAAATAATTGAAATTTTTATCAAAAGACATAAATCTACAAAACATTAAAAAATTGATCAAAGGAAATTGATTATAACTACCAAGGAACGATTTATTTTAGACTATTTATAATCTTACATTAAAGTACACAAAAATATCAATTCTGTACAGATTAACTTCACCCAGCAAAAATCTGTGAACTCCTTCACATCTTTAAAATATATAAAATTCTCCAAAAATCTTAATATCAAATTTCTTTTTAAAAAAACGTTCAAATCCCTAGAAATCTTTCAAATCCTTGAAGCCTTCAGAATAAAACCCTTGACTTTTTGTGAAATGGCTCGAAGCACCTTAAAATCCCTTAATATTTTATTGATTTTAATTTATTTTCCAAAGTTAGCTACAAATCACTTGACATCTTTGGAAATCCTACAAAATTCTTTGAAATCCCTTCTCATTTTGTATAAAAATCCTCTTGAATCCCTTTAAATCCCTTGAACTGTTTGGAGAACGTAACAATCTGTATAAAAAAGTATGAATCATTTGAAAGCCATCAAATATGATTTAAATTAAACTTATTTATTAAATTTATCTATAAAATACCGTTTAAATCTTTAGAATTATTTGAAATTCCTTGAAATACTTAGAGATTTAATAAAATCCTTGGATCTTATGAAATTCCTTGAAATATATACTTTGAACCCCTTGAAATCTTAGGAATCGCTAGGAATTCCTTGGAATTTAATTTAATTTTCGAAAGTCAACTAGAAATCCCTAAAAACTTTTGAAAATCCTACAAAATTCTTTGAAATATTTTAACATCTTTGAAAAATATAAACATGCTCTACAATACCTTGAAATGTTACGAATCAAAGTTGTGAAAATATTTTTGAATCTCTTGAAAGACTATTTTTTTATAATTAGTTATAATATTTTAAAAGCCCGTGAAATCCTTTTAAAAGCCTTAAAATCCATGACAGCCCTCGAAATTTGTTTAATTCTTTTATAACATCTCAAAACCGCCAGCTATGTTTAGAAATCTTTTAAATTTCGTGAAATTTTTATGACATCTGATCAAATGGCTTAAAATTCATGGAAGTTCTCTGGCACTCAAAATTAAATTAAACTTATTAATTTTTCACTTTGCGAAATTCCTTGAAATACCTTAAAGTCCCTTGAAATCTTTGAAATCGCTAGGGATCTCTTCAAATTTAATTTCATTTTATTTATTTCCCGAAGTTTACTCGAAATATTTTTAAATCTTTGGGAATCCTAACAAACTTCTGTGAAATCCCTCAAAAATTCATAATATCTTTGGAAATCTTTAAATTGGTAGAATTCTCAGTATAAATAAATAAATCATTCGTTTCTACTTTCTTTATTTTTTGCATCAACTGTTTTAATATTTTAACATTCCTTATTTCTATACTGATTTTTTAATATTTCTCAATAATAATTTTCTAGAATCGTGAAAAAATTATAAGAAATTGATTATAGAATTTTGAAGCCTAAAGGTGAATTTTCACGAAAATAGTTAATTTTCCACCAAATAGTTCAAACAAGGAGTTGAATAACAAAAAATGAATTTAAAATAATAGTTATTTCTTTAAAGATTTATTTTCAACCAAAAAAATTGACCTACCAAAATATGAATTTTTGATCCAATAAGAGACGTATGTTCTATATAAAAATACGGATATTCAATAAAACAGTTGAATTTTCGACTAAAAAAGATGATGTTTTCTCCAAACAGTTGCATTCTCAACAAAATACTTTAATTTTGAACCAAATCGAAGATTTTTTTACCACAGGAGATGAATTCTGAACCAAAAATATAATAGTAGACTCTTAAATTTAAAAAATTAACTTTTATCATAAAATAGTTACATTATCAGTTTCTACTAATTCAGTTCTCACTAAAAACAAAAATGAGAAAAAGGGGAAGTTTTGTTTTTTAACAGAGAAGAAAAGAGGAATTCTTTTTTTTTAAGGGGAAAAAATGGTAATAGAGGAAAGAGTTTCAAGTTTAAAGTCTGAAATAAATGTGTATAAAAAAGGTACCTTCTAAAAGATGTTTGACCTGCTCATCTTGACAAGCAACAGTTAGACTTTGTAAATTAGCTTCTTTCATATCCGCCACTAATCTCTCGACCTGCAGTTTCTTCTCGCCGATGGCAGATTCCAAACTGACGACTTCCATCTTCAGGGACTCAGCACATTGCGTTGCCATGTCCGCTGATCGTTTCGTCTGCTCCACTTCACTTTGAAGATGTTCAACTTCGCTCATCATTTTACGTTCCATGATTTGCTGCTCGTCACTCTTGCGACTTATATTATGTTGTTCCATTGCCAATTCTTCCATTACGAATCTAAAATGTAAATAAATTATGGAAAGGAATAAAAGAAATGTCAAGCAAACTTGAAACAAAATCTAGCAATAGTGGGATGGATAAGATACCTAATCTTGTTTTTGCACTGCAAGAGTTCCGTTTCACAATTTGCTAGCTTGGACCTCAAAAGCGTGATCTCTGATTTGAGAGTTTTCTCCTGCTGTTTGACGATTTCACTTTCCTCTTCTACGTGAGTTAGTTCTTTCAACTGTAAAGGGAAATAAGTGAGAATAAAATTTTTACTGGAAAATTCGGGACTGTGGACTATAATTTCATCAAATGAAAAATAAAAATAAATACAACAGAGTGGCCACCAAGAGATTTATCGACCTTGAGATTTAGTGTATAAGCCTTTGTGAAATCTTTGTAAAATATTTTAAATCTTCTGACATTTTTTGAAATTTTTGGGAATCTTCGTAAAAGGGTTGAAATTTTTTTAATCTTTCTGAACTCTTGAAATCTTTTGAAATTTTTGTTAAATATTTGAACTGCTTCAAATCTTCTAAAATCTGTGGAAATGTTTAAAATCTTTTGACATTTTTGACATATTATGGAATCGTAGAAAACTTGGGAAAATCTTTGTACAATCTGTAAAATGTTATTAAAATCTTTCGAAATATTTAAAAATTTTCAAATCTTCGAGAAATATTTTAAAATGTTTTGGAATCTTTGTAAAATTGTTCAACTTTTGAAAATTTATTGAATTTTTTTGTGAAATATTTGAAAACATCTTTTGAGTTGTTTAAAAATATTTAAACAAATTTTTGCAATATTTTTAATCTTTCTGAAAACATTGAGAAATCTTGGATATCATGTGAAATCATTTGAAACCTTTTGGAATCTTTGTAAAATTGTTTTAAATCTTTTGAAATTTTTGTGATATTTGACATCTTTCTTAAATCATTTAAATATTCTGGAATGTTTTGAAATCTTTGAAATCTTCGGAAATTATTTGAAATCTTTTGGAAACTTTGTCAACTAGTTTCAGTTTTTGAAATATTTGTAAAATCTTTTGAAACTTTTATGAAACAATTGAAATATTTTCAAACCTTGTGTATTCTTTTAATTTTTTGTGAACTTCCTTGAATTATTTTAAAACATTTGAAGTTTTTCTGAAATCATTAAAAATCTTTCTTAAATCTTTGAAACCTTCTGAAATCTTTTAAAGCATTTGTGGAATCTTCTGAAATAATTTGGAATTCTTATTAAATCTTTAAAATGTTTTAGATCTTTCTGAAATATTTAAATTCTTTGAGAAATATTTTTAAATATTTTTTATCTTTCTGAACTCTTGAAATCTTTTGAAATTTTTTTTAAATATTTGAACTGCTTTAAATCTTCTGAAATCTGTGGAAAGATTCAAAATATTTGGACATTTTTGACATATTATGGAATCGTAGAAATCTTTAAATTCTTTTAAAAATTATTTCAAATCTCTCTGAAATCTTAATGAAATTGTTCAAGTTTTTGAAATCTTGAAATTTTGGTAAAACCTTCCTTAAATCTTTGAAATATTTTGGAATCGTTGTACGAACTTTGAAATATTAGAAAAACCTTTATATATTTCTGAAACCTTTTAATTCTTCGAGAAATCATTTGAAATCTTTTAAAATCTCTAATTTTCTAAAATCATTTAAAATCTTTATAAAATTGTTTAACTTTTTGAAATATGTGTGAAACCTTTTGAAATTTTTTATGAAATATTTCAATTCTTTTAAATACTTGTTAAATCTTTGGGCTTCTTGTGAACTTTCTTCAAAATTTTGAAATCTTCGTATCCTTTTGAAATATTTAAAAAATTTTATGAAAAATGTAAAATCTTTTGAATCTTTTGTGAAATCGTTGAAATTTTTGAAAATTAAAAAAAAAATTTTGAAATATTTTATTAATATTCTAAATCTTACGGAAATATTCGAATTATTTTAAAATCTCTGTAAAATTTATGAAATCTTTCTGAAACCTTTGAATTCTTTGAAATCTTGTTTCAAATCTTTAAATCTGGTGTACACTCTAAAGACGAGTCGCCAAGCCTTCGGTGACCACTTGAATTTCAGAAAAAAAAAAGTAATTCTAAAATTTTCTAAAGATTACGTACTTGATCTTCGATTTTGCGACCAGTGGTTTCAAGGCGGCTCACTTCCTGAGCAATATAGTCCATCTGATGCATCTGTTCTCTATTTTTGTTCTCCCAATAAAGTATTTCCGCATCATACTGAAAGTATTAAATAATTATTGAAAAGTACTCAATATGAAATGATCCAATATTCCAATTATTTAGAAAAGATAGTTTCATTTAAATTACCTTAGTAAGATCTGCTTGCTGGGCGTTAAGTGTATCCCTTTGCCTATTGACTAGCCTAATAAGCTCAACGTATCTTTGAGTATAGGCGGTACTAACCGCGTTCTGTGATTGTCCAGGTACTTGATTCATGGCATGACCTTGATTTCTATTATCTTGAAATTCCTGCAAATGTCACACATAATGAAAAATTTTAGTATAAAACAGCACCGATTTTCATTAACAGAAAGCAGATTTTCAATCAGGGTGTCAACTCAAATTCAGGGAAAAAACTCCTTGACAATTCCAGGTTTTTTTTCCAGGTATCTCAAGTTTTTCCAGGTATAATTTTTCGCGATTTTATTATAAATGATGATTTTTTTTATATTCTAGGAATTTAATTAATATTACAAGATACTCATATATATTTTAGCACAAGAGATTAATTAAATAATTAAATGATACTGAAAACATAAATAATAATTTCTTAAATTTGTCTCTAAATCCCATGAATTGGAATAATAATTCAAACAAATTTGTATTTTATCAACTTATACTTAAAATTAAGTACGTATTTAGGTAAAATAATCTGGGTACCATCCGCTTCATATTCTTAGCTTTTCAAGTAAAAATTTGGATCTTCGAAAAGATAGATGAATTTTTATCCAAACAGTTGAATTTTCCACAAAAAACAAATATAATTTAACTTTTATCCAAGTTGTTTTACTTTTAACTAAAAAGATTAATTAATTACTAAAAAGATCAATAATTAATTGCCATACATGCATTTTTTAGTAAAAATATGAATTTTGAAACAAGACGATTGATTTTCAATCAGGAAGACTATGTTTCTACCCAGAAAGGCGATTAAAAAAATTAATTTTTAACCAAAAAAAATTAATTTTCAACTAAAAAATATCAATTTTTAACCAATTAGTTACATTTTCGACCTAAACATTGATATTTTGAGAACAGTTCAATTTTAAACAATGCAGTTTTATTTTCATCCAAAAAGATGAATTTACAACCAAAATGTTGAATATTTATATTTTTGTCTACTGGTATAAAACCATAAAATCAAAAAATATATCAAATTATTTAATAATACATTTTATCTAGTCAAAACCATAACATAAAAAATGGAATAGTTTAATTTTAAACAAAAAGGAGGAATTTGGAACTGAAATGATCAATTTTTAACCGGAATAGTTGATTTTTAACCAAAAAGATGTATATTCAACCAAGAAGATTAATGTTTACCGAAAATTTTTTTTATAGAAAATATATAAATTTTAAATGAAAAATATAAATTGTCAACTAACAATTAAATAGTTAAATTTGAAGTTAAAAATTAATGTTTAACCAAAGAAATGAATTGTCAACTAAAAGGATATAATTTTCAATTGGAATAGTTGCATTCTTCGGTAAAAAAACAACTAATTTGCAACAAAAACGAAAACAACATTGTCAAAAAAATAGTTATATTTTCAAACAAAGTGATGAATTTTGAACTAAAATTATGAATCTTTAACAAAACAAAATTAATTTTTAAGAGTACCTCCCAACCAAGTTACTAAATCTTCTTTCAAAAAATATGAATTCGGAACAAAGAATGTATTAGTTGATATTTCAACGAAAGAAGATTACAATTTTTAATACAAAATAATGAAATTTCACAAAAAAGAACAATTTTTCAACAAAATACATGAACTTTCAGTCAGTTACTTGCAGTTTCATCTAAAAAGGTACATTTTCAACTAAAAACGAAATAGTTGAGTTCTCATTTAAAAAAATTGATTGCCCTGACTTAAAAAAAAAATTCCTAGGGTGGACACTATCAATATACCTGATTAAGATTCCTTTTTGGCTTCGCAGGATTATTTGGAGATGGCTGGTCTTCTTTTTGCAAACGTGGACTGCTGCTCATTGCACTGGGTAAAAATTGTGATCTTCCAGGACTGTTTAAATTAGGAGGTGGTGGATCTCTATAAGGAGGCAATGTTCTCAAAGGTGGAGAAACAGGTCCTGGTGGATCTCTATAAGGCGGAACTTCCCGCATCTTTTTCTGAGACATGTATATCGCTGAAAAAAATAGAAAATATATGTACTAAAATCCTGGAAAAAAATTCCCTGACAATTCCAGGGATTTTCCAGGTATCACAAGTTTTTTCCTGATATAATTTTTCATGATACAAATCCATTCAAATATTTCACATTTTTAAAAATAATCAATTCGAAATATATACAGTTTCGCAACATTATTATAAATAATGTTTTTTTTCAGTTTCTAAGGATTCAATTCAACAATGCACCAGCGATTAATTAAATAATGCTGAAAACATAACCATTCATTTCTTGCATTTGACTCTAAAGTATTAAATAGTTAAATTCTAAATAAAAAATATTTTCAGTTAAAATAATCAATTTTCATCAAAATACATTTTTTAATAAGTGATGCGTTTTCAATTAAAATTATGAATCTTCAACTGCAATAGATCAATTTGAAAACAAAAAGATAAATTTTTAACGAAAAAATTTAACTTCCAACCAAGCTGTCTCATTTTCAACCAATAAGATAAATTATGAATATTTAATTAAAATACTTAAACTTTCAACTAAAAAGATGAATTTTCAAACAAGAAAATTAATATTCTACCAAAAACAGACGATTTTTCAACAAAATACATGAGTTTTCAACAAAATAGTTGAATTTTTTACTAAAAGACAAATTTTAAACCACAAATATGAATTTTTAACCACGAAAATTAGCTTCTACCCAAATATGAATTCTGTATGTTAAATGTAGTAGCTGATATTTCAACCCAAAAAAGAGTTTATTTTTAATGATTAAAAACAGTTCAATTTATCAAAAGAAGACGATTTTTCAACATGTGTTGAGTTTTTAACTAAAAGATTTTTTCTTGTCATGAGAGAAAATATTGCAAACAAACTGATAAATTTCCAGCAAAATACATGCAGTTTCCACCAGATACTTAAATTTTCAACTGAAGGCGATCAATTTTTAACCAAAAATAGATTCGTTAAAATTTCAGTTAAAAAAATTAATTTCAAAAAAAAAAAAAACGACTTTTCAACTAAATAGTTAAATGCAGAAATATAAACCTAGGATAGACACCCTCTAATATATAAAGTATCTCACATTCTGCAGCTGTTGTTCGCGTTGGAGATTGAGCACTTTTCTGAGATATTTTCCGCGCATTCAAGTCCTTGGACTTCAGTTGCGGTGTTGGTTGAACTATGGCAACGTTCTCCATTGGCGCCTACAAAAAAAGGTTTTATTTGAGACAAAAATATTTAAAAGCTAACTGAAATTAGATAATGATAAACCAAGTAAGAACTTTACCTCAGAGGTAGTTTCTGAAGTGTTTCCATGAAGGCCACTGAAGGTTAATGACTTCCTAATGTCTCGATTTCTTTCTAGGCCGTCTTGTACATCGTCAAATTCTTGCACTGGAATAGTTGGACTATATTTAGCATCTTCGTTGAGGGTATTTCTTACTGACTGATTTCCTATTGAACTATTAGGTAACCCGCTTTGTCGACTTCCATGAACTAATCTCGTACCCGAAGGACCTGATGCTTTGCTCGACTCTGGTGTAGACCGCCTTAGTATTAACTGCACTTCCGAGGCATATTCTCCCCACTTCATCAGGATCTTTTCATTAAAAAAGGAACAATTTTCATCGATACATTTTGATAATAATGTTACTATAATGAATTAGAATATCTAATTATTTGTACAAACCTTTAGGGGGTTCTCATAAGGAGCGAGAAGTCTCTCGCTAGTTCGCCAGCGTTCAATCAAGGTGAATCTTCCGGTTTGAGCCGTGGCATGTGCCAGTGCATAAACCACATCCTGAAAGAAGTATTTTTTTTTAAATCTTCAATTTCACCAAGCATTAATATTTAAAGACGCAAATTATAATCTTGCAATATTTTTAATATAGAATCTTTTTTAAAGGGATTAAAACAATTTTTAATTAAAGTACATAAATTTTTTATTTATGATTATCAGGGCTGCCATAGCCTAATTTACTTAAAGACAGTGAAAAAATGACCTATGTAAACACAAAAAATTCAATTTGTAAGAATTTAAAACAATTTAAATAAGATTCAAAAGAATTCAAACTAATTGGAAGAAATGTCATTTAGTTCAGCCTAATTGGACAGAATTCATAAAAATTAAAGGGAAATAAGAAGAACTCGATGGAATTTAGAAAAATCAAAGGTGAATCTAAAAAAAATCAAGTGAACTAAAAATAATTAAAAAGTATGAAAAAATCAATCGAATTCAGTAAAATAAAAAGTAAATGAATTTAGTCGAATTAAGTGAATTTAGAGGAATTTAAATGAATTAAAAAAAAAATTGAAGAGCATTTCAAACTGGAAATCTCTTGAAAATTTGTAATGTCCTTAAACATGCCTTAGTCTTTTTAAATACTATAGAATATTTAAGATCCTCTAGAAATTATTGAAATGAATTAAAAATTTCTTTGAATCGCTCAAAACCACTAAAATATTTCAAATCCTTTGAAATCTTATCAAATACCTTGAAACTTTTTAAAGCTCTTGAAGATGCATCGAAACCTTTTTAAATACTTTAAAATATATGAAATCCTTTAAAATTTCTTATATTACTGAAACTAAGAGAAGATTCCATTGCATATTTGCAAATACACTAAAATATTTCAAATCCTTTACAATATTTTGATAATCGCTTGCAATTTTTTAAAGGTCAGAATATTTCTTGGAATTATTCAAAATTTTGGGTTTTTTTCAGTACAAGTTTTTCAAAATACTCTACAATATTTCCAATTCTTTAAAATCATTTAAAATCTATTGAAATCCCTTAAAATTTTTTTAGAGATCTAAATATGCCTTGGAGTCTTTTTAAAAACCACAAAATATTTAAAACCCTTTTCAGTAATTTTCAATCTTTTTAAATGGCTTGAAACTTTTTAAAGCTCTAAAAATGCCATGAAATCATTTTAAAAAACCTAAATGTTTTATATTCTTTGAAATCTTTTAAATGCCCTTGAAAATTTTAAAGCTTTAAAAAATATCTTGTAATCTTTCGAAAATCTATAAAATCTCGTTTGAAATCGTTTTAAATCCATTGGAACTTTTTAAAGCTTTTACAAATGCCTTGGTGGGATCTTTTAAAATACCTCAAGATACTTCAAATCCTTTGAAATCGTAATAAATTATTGAAAATTTGTGGAATTTTTAAAAATCTCCCCAAACGTTTCAAGCCTTTTGAAATCCCTTGAAATGTTTTAAAGTTCTTAAAATTTTTATTGGAATTTTTATAATACTCTAACATTCTTTAAAATCACTTTCATAGTTATATCTACTTTAAAACCCTATAAGAAATTTAAAATCCTTTACAATCTTTCGACTTTTTTTAAAGCTTTTCAAAATTCCTTGCAATTTTTAAAAATACCCGAAAATCTTTTAAATTCTTGGAATACCCTTTCAATTATTAAAGTCAATTAAAAATTTCTTGGAATCTTTTAACACAAATAAAATATATTCGCAATCCTTTTCAATATTTCGAAACCCCTTAAAAAGTTTGAAACACCTTAAAAATGCTTTGAAATCTTTTAAAGTATCTTAAAATATATCAAATCCTTTGATATTTTTGTAAATCCCTGTACAATTTCTTAAAGTTCTTGAATATTTATTGGAATTTATAAAATCACCTACAATGTTTTAAGTCCTATTAAATCATTTAAAATCCCCTGAAAACTTTTTAAACATTTTTAAAATGCCCTGGAGTCTTAAAAAAATCTAAAACGTTCTAAATCTTTTGAAAGCCCTTGAAACTTTTTGAAGATTTTAAAACTGCCTTGAAATCTTTCATAATGCCATAAAATATTTGAAGTCCTTTGAAATCATTTTAAATACCTTTACTTTGCAATTCTGTTGAAAACTACTAGGAATTTTGAATATTTATTGGAATTTTTTTTAAACCCATGAAATATTTCAAATCCTTTTAAATAATTTAAAAAAATGTAATTCCTTTAAACTTTTTAAAGCTATTAAAAATGCCTTAAATTTAAAAAAACAGTGCTATTAGTCTTTCAACGTCTTTGAATATTTTCCTTTCAAATTATTTGACATTCCTTGAAAATTCGGAAATATCTTGAAAATGCATTGGAATCTTTTAAAATACTTTAAAACATATCAAAACCTTTGAAATAATTTCAAATCACTTGGAATTTTGTAAAGATCTTGAATATTTATTGAAATTAGCAAAAATCCCTTGAAAACTTGATAAAGCTCTTAAAAACGTCTTGGAATTTTTTAGAAAAACCTCAAATATTTCAAGTTCTTTGAAATCTTTTGAAAGCCCATGAAACTTTTTGAAGTTTTTCCAAATGCCTTGGAATCTTTTAAAATGCCATAAAATATTGCAAATCCTTTAAAATGTCATGAAATAACTGAAATTAATTTTAAATTTCTTAGAGTGCTTTGAAATACCATTTGAAATCATTAATTTTTTGTTAATGCTGTTGAGAATTCCTGGGAAAATTTTTGAATACTGTCAAATCTTTTTAATCCTTTGGAATCCCTTCAAATGATTTGAATCTTCAAAAGTTCTTGGAATCCTTTTAAATACTCTAAAATATTTATATTCCTTTAAAATCCCGTGAAACATTTTGAAGCTCTTGTAAATTAATGCCATTTTTAAAAATACTCTAGAATTTTCAAAATCCTTTGAAATCCCTTCAAATGATTGTAGTTTATTAAAAATTATACGAGTCATTTTATACGCCCTAAAATATTTTAAAAGAATTCAAGAAAATTTAGAAGTAGGTGATCTTTGTATTTAAAAAAGTGTTTATAGTCTCTTTATCTTAAAAAAGTGACTCAAAGTGATTGAAGAAAAAGCTAACTTTTCCTTGACTTTTCGCTGATTTCCAGGTTTTCCATGACTAGTGGACACTCTGAATATAAAATCGGGAGTTTTCAAAGCTTGAAAATTGCATTCAAGGCAATTAACATCCCAATAATTTTGGGCCCTCGAATAATGCTACCGAAATTTGGAACCTACCAAATTTAACACATAAAAACTTGCTAACAATCGTACCATATAAAACATATACGATTTGCCGATCTCAATTTAATTATAAAAATACGTTTTAGCCTACTTCGAGACTAATAATACTATAATTGAATAAAATAAATAAGAAGGATTTACCTGACAAGTAGTAGTTTCTGTGACACCACAAACAATGCGTTGAATACCCTCGACCCACACCTTCAGCTCCATCGTATCATAAATTCCTTGGCATGCCTCTTCCGTTTGTTTTTCCTTATTGTCCAAAACTCCGAAAATCTCTCGATTCTCTTTTTATTAGGACCTATTAATTGTGTATATTTGTAATACTAATATCGCCATTACGCGAAATTTTTTTTCATAGTTTCAGCTTCAATTTAACACATGATTGAATAAAACCAACGTAATCCACAAACAGAAATATCAAACGCTTTCTATCCTGTTTATAACCTATCAGAAACTCTCTTAGAAACTCCAATTCAACATTTTTATCAAATTATATTCCATATCGACAACCTAATTTCTAATTTCCACAACCGCGTCCATAACCTGCAATACACTGCAATTGATTGCAATTACAAAAACGAAAAATACAAAAAAAAAAGGTTTCTTTTCATGTTAAATTACTTACTTTTCAGAGCTAACAACGTGTTTTTCTCATTGTGAAAAGAAGAAAGTTTCTGAAAATTTCTTATTTTATAGGTAATTTAATGATATCGGCAAAAATTACCGGTAAGATTTGAAACTTGTATCATAGTTCATGTTTGTTGCACAAACGTCAATCGCGTAAACCTGTCGCTTTTTCCGTCTGTTAATCGTGTTATTATCTTATAAATCGGGTGGAAATGTTATTATTCGTGTCTGGAAATAATTAAATATGGGTACAAAAATATTAGAGGATATACGTAATAACTTAAAACTTTTAATTGAGTGCATTACCGGCTTTCAGGTGAGTTTTTGTAGGTTATGTTCTGTTATTAACAATTTTATTTGTTTATACTTAGGGTGACCAAATGTCCTTTTTTATAAGGATATATCCTGATTCTTTTATCGTGGTCCTTATTTTCTGATTTTTCGTGTAATGTTCTCATTTTTCATCAGGGTTGCCACAAAATCCCATTTTCGCAATTCACTGACTTTTCCCTGACCAATTTTCAACAAAAAATGAAAGAATGAAATTTTCATTTGAAACGCTTAATTTTTATCCACGAAAAAAGTAATTTACAAAAAAATATTTCAACCAAAAATAAGTGTTTTCAATGAGTTTTCAACCAATCAGATTAAATTTCTATAAAAAAGATCATTTTCCACAAGAAATAGAATAGTTAAATTTTTAGTTGAAGAAAAGAATTTTTAGCTAAAATGGTAAACCTTTAATCAAAAAATGCAGTTTTAATAGAATTTATTGGATTTTCAATGTACAAAAACTAGTTCTGAAAAAATAGTTCAATTTTCTACTAAAGAAATTAATATTTAACAAAAAAAGAGAATATTTAAATTTTCAGTGAAATTTGTAATAAAAAAAAAATAGTAAATCTCCAAAAACATTTTTTATTTTATTCAAATAGTTGAATTTTCAAACTAAAAAATTAATTTTCTAATAAATATAAGTATTTTAGCAAACAAGTACAAGTACTTACTTCTTAAAAGATTAATTTTGAACTAAAAAAAAATGTAGTTTAAAGAAAAATGTTAAATTTTCAACCAAAGAAATGATTTTTTAACCATAGGTAAAATAGTTAGATTTTTAATTTAAAAAATTAATTTTTAGCGCAATCTATAGTTCAATCAAGAAGATTAAATTTTTATAAAAAATATAAATTTTCCACAAAAAGT
The DNA here is from genome assembly GCA_010014905.2 of Druon quercuslanigerum. Classification (NCBI taxonomy): domain Eukaryota; kingdom Metazoa; phylum Arthropoda; class Insecta; order Hymenoptera; family Cynipidae; genus Druon; species Druon quercuslanigerum. The sequence goes on from JAAAKG020147387.1 coordinate 46,437, forward strand.
GGAATATTAAAATTTTCAGTTAAAGATATGATTTTTTAGATACAATGATAAATCTCCAATGAAGTTTTAACTAAAATTATGAGTTTTCCAGCAAACAAATCAACTAATAATACAATTTTCAGCCAAAAAGAAAAATGTTCTACAAAAAATACGATTTTTTTCAGCAAAATACATGCATTTTCAACCATATAGTTATAATATCAGATCAATTAGAAAACTTCAGTTTTCACCCCGAAAATATGATTTTTTTAACGAACTAATTTTGTAACAAACAATTACATTTTCAAATAAGTAGTTTAATTTTTAATCAAATATTTGGATTTTCTTCAAATAGTTCAATTTTTAACAAAAAATGCGAATTTTGAATCCAAAAGTGAATTTTCAATCAAATAGTTTAATTTTTTACCAAGCAGCTGCATTTTTAGCCACAAAGTATACAGTTTCAACCAAATATTTGCATCTTCAAATAGAAAATATCAATTTTCAACAAAAGCTGAAATAGTCAAATTTTTTTACACTTTAAATTTTTGCAACAAAACTTGAAATTTCGACCCGAAAATACATATAATTTTTTAAGCTAATTAAATTTCTATAAAAATAGTTGAATTTTCAAAAAAGTATTTTTATACGTAACCAAATAGTTCACTTTACTATCAAAATAGTTCAAATTTCGACCAAACTAGTACATTATGAACCTAAAAGTGAATTTTCAATCAAATAGATTTTTAACAAAATTGTTGAATTTTTAATTAGGGACAATTTTCTACAAAGCGGGTGAATTTAAAAAAAAAAACATTTACAACTGAAGACTTGAATCTTCAACTAACATAATGAATCTTCAAACAAATAGTTGCAATTTTAACCAAAAAGGATTATTTTTCTACCAAAAAAGACGAATTTTTAATAAATTTGAATAACGATAAATTTTCAACCACATAATTAAGATTTTATTTCAAAGGGATACATTTTTAATCAGAAATGAAATAGTTAAATTTTCAGTTAAAAAAATTAATTTTTAACCAAAATTTTAACGAGCTTTCGATATTGAACAAAAATGTTAATCTTTATTTTTTATTTAAACTTTCGGCCTAAAAGATTTTTTTTCTTCAGCGACAAAAGTGCATTTTTAACAAATCAGTTCAAAGTTTAACAAGTTATTTGGATTTTTGGCCAAAAAACCAAGCGAATTTAGTTTCAAACCAAAAGTATAACAGTAGGCGAAGGAAGGTTTTTAAGAACGAGAAAAATGAAGAATTCTCAACTCATCTTTGTCAAAATTTATTATCAGGAAATATAGTAGTTTTTATCGAGACCCGCCACCCCAATTGGTAACGTAGTTTATGAACGACCCCAAACGTCCCCTTAGTTAAATTGGATTCGAGCCATCCGGTCACCCTATTTATACTCAGTTTTTATTATTGATGACTCATTCATTATAATATTTAGCACTTTTATTATTTTATTAATTTTTTATATTAAAATTCCATGCGAAAATTATTATAACTCGCTTATGTATTAAAATGTATTAATTTTAAAATGTGTTTCAAAGGAGGATGAAGAAGGATTCATTTTATGTGAGCGATATGCTCTGTCCCAAATTAAACATCATCGATACCTCTCAGTTAATGGTCATCAAGTTAGAAAAGAAATCTCCGAGGTAGTGAAAAAGTTTCAAATTCATGCCAAGTACGAAATCGCGGAAAAGTTTCAGGAACTCGTTGATTCGTTCCTGAATAATTTCGATTTTGACAGACATCCGCAGTATGATTTGCAATGGTCCCTCTTGTCTCTTTTATTCAATTTGTCTACCGATACGAGCAAATCTGATTTGGCAAATTTGGAACAAATTGCAAATGTCCCTTCGGATGATAACAAACCGGAAGACATCGACTGGGCACGATATCTAAAAGAAGGCCAGGACGAATTCTTTTCTAATTACCAAAGCACCAGCGATTCTGTAAGTCACTTTTACATATCAATTTTTATTCGATTTAATAATAGATTTAAAAACATTTAAAAACGCGCAAATACGGCATAACAATTGGTTTGTTCATATTATAAAAATATAATTTACTTTGTGCGGATGAAGATTTAAACAAATTATTTGATAACACATTTCAGTGTAAATAATACTTTTCGCTCAGAGTTATGTCAAATTAAATGTTCGATATTTTCAATTCAGTCAAGGAAACAATTTTTTTTAATTTTCAGTTTTTAAAATAATATAGCGATTTTTTATCTAAAAAACTTTGACTTTTCTATCATAATAGATGAACTTTCTGCACAAAGAGACGAATGTTTAATAGAATAGTTGAATTTCTTACCAAAAAGAGGACTTTTTAACAAAATATTTTTACTTTCAACAAAATAGTTGAGTTTTCAACGAATAAAGATAAATTTTCAACCAAATGGTCGATTTTTTCCAACAAAAACATTTAGCTTCAACCAAAAACAGTTGCATTTTGAACCAAATAATTTAATTGGTGAGGCGAAAGTTGAATTTTCAACAGGAAGATGAATTCTCAACAACAAAAAAAGAGTTTTCAAACGAGAAGATTCATTTTCTACACAAAAGTCGAATTTTCAAAAAAAAAAAAAAATGATTTTTCAAACAATAAGTTGAATTTTGAACCAAAGATATGGATTTTCAACAAAGTAGCTCAACTTTTAACGAACAAACTTAACTTTTCAACCAAAAAGATGAATTTTCTACAAAGAAGTTGATATTTGAACCCAAAAATATTAACTTATTAAAAACAATAAAAAATACGAATTTTCAACCAAATAGTTAAAAATTTAATCAACGAGATAAACTTTTAACTAAAATGATCAATCTTCAAAAAAAGTCTTTTTTAACTAAGTGGGTTAACTTTTAACCAAGTACTTGAATTTTTAACGAAAAAATGAATTCTCAACAAATAATGTAATAGTAGATATTTCGTTCAAAATTTTTTTGTATTTTAAATTTAATTTTTAAACAAAACGGTTGAATTCTTAACCATACAAGATGAATTTTCAACCAAATGGTAGATTTTTTCAACAAAACTATTTAACTTCAACCAAAAACAATTGCATTATCAACCGAATAATTAAATTTTTCAGGAGAATGTTGAATTTTCTGTCAAAAAGTACAAATTTTCAACAAAACAGTTGAATTTTCTACCAAAAAATATTACAAAATATTTAAAATTTCAAAAAAATAGTTGATATTTCAAAAAAATAGTTGCCATTTCAACAAAATAGTCGAATTTTCAACAGGAAAATGAATTCTTAACAAAAAAGATAATACATATTACAGATTTTTATTTCAACGACAAAAATTTAAGTTTAGAAATAATAATACAAATAATTTAAGAACAAAATATTCCATTTTTGAACCAAATAATTAATTTTTGAACACAATAGTTAAATTTTCTATCTAGAAACATGAATTCTCAACCAAACAAATAAAAAAGTTTCACCAAAATAATGAGTTTTAAAACAAATACTTAAATTTGTAATCAAAGATATGGATTTTTAACAAAGAAGTTTAACTTTTAACCAACAATGTCAACTTTTCAACCAAAAAGGCAAATTTTCTACAAAGAAGTACATTTTTTAATCCTAAAATACTAATTTTCTATCGAAAAGACGAATTAAAAAACAATTTTTTAACAAAATAGTTAAATTTTGAACCAACAAAATAAACTTGCAACTAAAATGACAAATCTTCTACAAAAAAATAATGTTTTAACAAAGTGTGTCAACGTTCCACATATTACTTCAATTTTTAACAACAAAAAAATGAATTCTCACCAAAATACTTAATTTTCTACTAAAATAGTTAAGTTCTGATTGCAGAGAGGAATTTTTAACCAAAAAGGATGACTTAGATACAATTTTCAAATTTGCAACCAAAATAAAATTTTAACTAAAAATATAAATTTATTTTTTACCTACTGCCGCATTGAAAAGTATTTATGTTTAAAGCAAAAGAAAAAAACACTTCGGTACTAAAATTATTTTTTTTTCGTTTAAAGCTAGAGGTAAAATTATATTGTAAGCATACAACATTGTTTTTCTGTCAAATTTTGTTTAATTTTTTCGGCGATAATTATGACAAGTTTATTTAAAAAGTTTAAAGTTTTACATTGTCATTAATTATACAATTAATTCTGATGATTTTTGCACTTTTTTGTTCAAAATGCAATTATTCGCAATTCGCAATGTATTATATGTGTATTAATTTTACTTAAAAGAATTAATTCCACAATTATTTCCTTTTTTTATGAAAAATCATCTTATTTCCCCTACTTTGAAGAATTGTTGTCTCTGAGAATGAATTGCTCATTTTTTTACCTGAAAAAAGATTTTGAATTTTGTTCTTCAGTCACTAGATACTCTGATTTTATTTTCGAGGGTCAATATAATTCCTGCTGATTACTTTATACGATAATATTTCTGATTATAATAGTTTACATTACACTCAGGATTGGTCAGATGACGAAGTAGAAGGCGTCCAATCATCAAAAACCGATCAAGAGATTCCTTTATCAAGTAAATATTTGGTTGCTATTGAGGCTAAAGATACGGAACGTACGTTGCATAAATTATCGAAGTGTATAACTGACGAACTTGCCTCCAGAAATTGGCTCGCTACTAATGTTCAACATTCTTGGTGGAATGAACTTGATTGGCACCAACATCAAAACACCAGTAAAGTTCCGAGTGCGACCCTCTGTGAATTTTGGTAAAAGAAAACAAAAAATCATCAATCTTTTCCCTTTAAAAAGAAATAACAATCGCTGCAATAATTCAATTATTTTTCAGGCGGAAGAATACTCTAAAAAGTCCTTGTATAATTAGCACTCTCAGCGAATATCAAGCTTGCAGAGAATTATTATGGATGTTTCATGTGCAAGAGCCAATGGCAATATTTCAGAGTCAAAATGCTCTCGAATTTTCAATTCGGGATAATATATCGATACCAAGTTTGACTGTCGTAAGTTTTATTGCAATTTTAATTCACAATGAACTTTTAAAAAATGTGCACACTTTAAATTCGGTTAATTTACAGGCATCTTTTAAAAGTATTTTGCTAGCTTATTGCGACTACTTCGGGATGATTCGTGAACTTGAAGAGTTTGGACAAAAATTATATTCTCGAGGTATTGAGTCTGAAGAGGTTCAAAAACCACCTTTGACTTATGAAGCCTACTATGCTGCAGTGCAGCAATATTTGCTTAGAATGAAAGAAGAAGTCGTGAGAATAGAGCAAAAATTTATGGCACAAGGTTAGAATATTATATTATCTCTTTAAATGGAATTATAATAATTGACTAAAACTTCTTATATCAATCGGAAAATGAAATTTATTACAGAGGGTTCGAATACATTTCTCACCATTTCGAAAGAGTTAAGAAAGCATTTGAATTTTGTCCGGATGCTCCACGAAATTCATCAATCGGTAACCGCAAATTGGGAAACTTGTTCGAATTGGATCCGAACTTCAAAACTACTATCTACTCTTTACTATGAGATGCAAAATTCCAGTAGTCACGAAAGGACGAATATGTGTGCGAATTTATATTTATCTGCTATTACAGTTTACTTAAATATAATAGACGCTTGGTTAAGCGAAGGACGTCTCGAAGATTGGAGAGAAGAATTCGTAATCGTCAGGTACGAGAAAAATTCATGCTTTGTAATTCTTTGGAACAATGCAGGGTAGCTAGCGACCTTAAAAATCTGGAAATCTCCTTCGATTTTTGATTAGAAATTCTAATTTGAATTATTCTTTTTATTCTTTGCATTCAAGACATTTATTTTTAAATTATAAAAGAAATGTGTATTATATATTATTGAAGAAACATCTCATTTTAAAGAAACATTTTAAAAGATTTTATAAAAAATTTACGAAAGATGTTGAACATTTCACTGAGATTTCGAAGCGTTCAACAGATTTCAAGAGATTGAAAAAAAATACAAAGATTTAAAAGGTAGAATAACTATAGAATATAAATATAGCGATGATGATGGAATAACTTAAATTTAATGTGAAATAGAAATTAAGGCTACGTGTAAATTGAACTATTTAAATATACAATACAGTTGTTTACCATGTCATTTGCCTCGGCTATTGGGGTGTAATTTTCAATTTAAAAAAATTGCAAAAGTGTGTGCACGAGATTTTAAAAATTTCAAAAATATTTCAGATAGATTTCATAAAGATTTTAAATATCACAACGATTTCAAAAGATTTTAGAAGATATAAAAAATGTCATAGATATTTCAGCGATTTTGAAATATATGAAGAGGGAATATTTCACAAATGAAGATGTCAGAAAGATTAAAAGATTTCGTAAAGATTTCAAAAAGATTTAAATAATATAAAAATTATAAAATATTTCAAAAGTATTTCAGTGACATCAAAGATTTAAAAAAGATTTTAAAAACCATTTTGAAAGATTTCAATCATTTCAAAGATTTCAAAATGTTTTGAAAGATTTGAGTAGATTTCAAAATTTTCCACAAAGATTTCAAATGGTTAATTGATTTTAAACGGAGTTATAGAGATTTCGAAAGATTTTTGAACTATTTAAAAAGATTTCACAAAGACAAATTTTTGAAACATTAAAAAAATTTCACAACGATTTAAAAAGGTATCAAATATTACAAAAAATTTTGAAAACTTTCAAAAGATTAAGGAACATTTCCGAAAATTTCAAAAGTATTTGAAATACTTTAACGATTTCAAATGATTTAAAAATATTTTACAAAAAATATTTTAGAAAAATTCCAAAGATTTCAAAACGTTTTAAAAGATTTTAGAAGATTTAAATATGTTTTAAATATACCAACGTTTTTAACTTTTTCAATAAAGATCTCAAAAATATTTCAAATATTTCAAAGGAAACAATTTAAATTTTAATTGTTTGACATAGAAAGTTCTGAATTGTTAAAATTTCAAAAAGCTTTTAAAATTGTAACGTTACAATTCTTATTGTTCTATTTTAAAAAATGTGTAATTTGCAAGCGAAATCGTTGAATTTTAATGTAGAAATAATAATTGTACACTTATTATTTGTAAAAAAATTTGAGTAATTTTAAGAGATATTTAGAAGGTTTGAAAAGTGTCAAAATTAATTTAAAACTTGAAATGATGTCAAGTAATTTAAACGAAGTATGAACATTTTGTTCAGAACTTCTAAACATATTTTAAAATTAATAGAATTTTTCCTACAATTTTTAGAAAATCCTGCAATTTTTTAAAAAATTCCTTCAAATCTTCCAGGTTCTTGTTTGACAATATTAGAAATCTTTTTAAATCTTTTTAAATATTATTTTTAAATAATTTTTCAAACTAAAATTTTTTTAAAATTTTTCTAGGATTATTAATAACACTTTTTTATTCTTTTGGAGCCTTTTACAATCCTTAAAAAGCTTCTAAATTTTTTTTCAAGTCTGCGAAAATCTATATTTTGTTTTAAGTCAGGTTGTAGGCATTTGCACCGAAATTTCGGCACGAAATCTCTTAAATTTACTATAATTTTTTTCTAAAGATAATAAGTGTTTCATTGTTATTTATAAATCGAAATTTGTAGTACTTTTTTTTAATTCGCAGGATTTTCTAGAAGTTGTAGAACAAATTCAATGAATTTTAAAAGGTATTTAGAAGTTCTGAATAAATTTCAAAAAGAATATAATTTTGAAAAATTTTAAAGTTCATTGATTGATTCTTTAATTCAGAGTATTGAAAATGTTAACATTTCATTTAAAACTGTTCATTTGAAAAAAGTCAGTGCCTTCTAGTTTATACGCGTAAATTATTGAGGAATTGAATAAAACATTTTTGAATTGAAAAACTTTTAAACTTTAATTTTAAAAGTTTAAATTTCAAGACTTCCACTCTGAATTCTTTAATGTGTTGTTTATTTTTTATTACTTTAAATGAAAAAATGTTTAGAATAGAGTTCGATTTTTTGAATTTGATTGACCGGGAAAAATGTTTGTGAAAATCATTTCCCCTGGGAAATGATCGGGAATGTTTTTCTTCGTTTAAAACGGTCATCCTGTTTTAACAGATTTTTAAAGATTTTAGAATATTTCACAAGGATTTTAAATTTTTCAACGATTTTTAACATTTTATAAAGATTTAAATAAGATTTCAAACGATTTTAAAAGATTACACAAACACAGATTTTGTAAAGAATTCAAAAGATCTCACAACGATTTCAGAAGTTTTGAAATATTTGAAGCGATTTTGAACAATTCAAAAGGTTTCAAAGGGATTTTAAATACCCCAACGGTTTCAGTACATTTCAGAAATATTTCAAAAGATTTTAGGAGTTTTCAAATGATATCATAAATATTCTAATTAATTCGACGTTATTAAACGATTTCAAATGATTTTAGAAAGGAAGATTTTAGAAAAATTTCAAATGATTTCAAAGGCATCAAAATATTTCTTACTGATTTCAAAAATATTTACATGGTTTCAAGGATTTCAAACATTTTTCAGGGATTTAAAAATATTTCACAACGATTCTAATGATTTGAGAACGATTTTAGAAATATTTTAAAAGATTTTAGATATTTAAAGGTTTTTAAAATTTTACTCAAATTATAGAAAGTTTTCTCATCGATTTCAAAAAATGTCAAGCAATTTCAAACTATTTTAAAAGATTTCACAAAAGAAGATTTCATAAATATTTAAAAATATTTCAACGATTTCAAGCGATTTTAAAAGTGTTTTCAAAGGAAGGTTTTTTAATGATTAGTAAGATTTCGCACAGATTTCAAAAGATTTTAAATATTTTAAACGATTTCGAAATATTTTGCACAGATTTCAAAAGGTTTCAGAAAGATTTTAAAGATTTCGTAGAGAATTAAAATATTTCATATTTATTTCAAACGATTTAATACAGATGTCAATGATTTCGAACACTTCAAAGATTATAAAAATATTTCTGCATGGCTTACACACCAGATTTCAAGAGTTTCTGAACACGCAGTTTTTTGTTTTTAGTAATCTTCTTTGATGTACAAATTAAATACCTAAAATTTTTATGGAATTTTTAAATTTTGTTTTGAGGCTGGTGATACCTTTAAAGTAGCGTTTTAAATATTTCTAAAATGTGAATAAATTCTTAATAATTTATATTACTTAAGCATTTAATAAAATGCAACAGTAGTTGATTTTTTAGGGTTACGTTTGAAATATACTTTATAAATACTTTAATTCAAATGTTTTTTGGACATAACATAGTATAAAGAGAGTGAACTTTAAGAAGTTTATATTTTGTAATGTCCAAAATAGTTTTTTTATACCTGCCAAATTAAATGATTAATTGCATCAAACCTTATGCCAGTATGTTATATGTTCCATATTATTTATAAGTTCTATGCTAAATTCAATATTTCTTAGAATTTTATTATAATATCATTTAAGCGTCGAACCTTCTTTTTTTAGTTTGATAATCAGTGAACATGGCGTATTCTAACTCTCATGCGTCAATAAAAAAAGCAATGGCTAATTTTGTCTAAATCTATAACAAACGTTTATTTCATTATTCGACGTACAAAAAAAAGACCTGTGAATCTTGATTTCTTATGACCTGGAAAAAAACCTTGAATTTTTTTCCCAAGAGTCGCTAAACATCCTGGGTAATACTTTCATTTATATAAATTGTAATTGCATTATTTAGAGAGAGGGAGAGAAGATCTCAAGAAGAGGGGAAGTTGTACAAAAGATTCGCAGTAAGAGAATTAGACGAAAAATGTGCAAAGGATCCAATAATGCAACTTCTATTGCAAAAAGTTTGCCAAATGGGTCGTAGTATCGAACTGCTTGTTACTTTGGATCGTCTCTCTGATATGTGGGACACCATGAACGATCGAAATGGCAAGTTGATCTTCAAGTTAATACTTGCAGAAACTAGTTGATTTGTTTAAAGTAAAAAGGCAAATTTTTCTTTTAAATAGTCTATTTTGTTACAGCAAGAAAAGTATCGTTGAACGATGAATTTCGTAGGGAAGTAGCCTGTGAATCCTCGAAATACAATGTCCCTTGTGATACGACGGATATGGTGGTGCCAAGAGTGCAGACTCTTTTTTTTCAGATCGCTGATCAGAGTATTCTTCATCAAGCTTCGGTATCGGATAATCCATTTTTGATGAAGGCTTTTGAAAATTATTTGCCGATCGATGAAAGTCGAGCAGATACTGTTGATGAAACAGATTTGAGATCTGAGGCAAATAAAAAGACGGAATCTTTTGTCAGGTAATTACTCGCTTTCCAAAGTACTTGAATTTTCATATATAAACAGGGCGTCGACCCTACCTGGAAAACCTAGAAATATCAGGGATATTTTCGAAAGCGTCCTTAATTTTTTAAAATTGCAATCCAAATTTGAATAACAATGATTTTTCATTTATTAATTAGTTTTTTATCTGGAAATGTAACTATTATTTTTGTTCAAATTGATCGTTTTTAGTTGAAGATTCGATTTTCTGGTTGAAAGTGTATGTATTTTGTTGGAAATTTGTTCTTTAATGTTATACAATCTTCTTCTTTAAGAAATCATCATATTTCTGGTTGAAAATTCGGTTATTCTTTGGCGGAAAAATAATTTTATATTACCGAAAATTTAACTGATTGTTCAATTTTTTTATTTTTAATTTGTTTGTTTTTGTTGAATTTTTTAACTGAAAATCTAACTATTCTAATTGAATATTCTATAATTGTAGGTGAAAATTCATGTCTATGATTGAATGTCAATTTTTTAACAAAAAATTTAACTATTCAATTTTTGTTTGAAAAATGATCTATTTTATTTAAATTTACGTATGTTTTTTTTATAAATTATTATTCATGGCTAATTCTTTAATTTGATTCTTGGTTGAAAATAGAATAATTGTATTAAAAAATTAATCATTTTAGATGTAATTTCATATCTTTTATTTAAAATTCAATTATTCCAGTTGAAGACTCATCATTTCAGTTGAAACTCCATCATTTTATTTTAAAATGTAACTTTTTTTTTAATTTGTTATTTTAAAACTGAAAATGTGACTACTTCAATTAAATATTCCATCATTTTCGTAAAAAATTTATCTTTTTGGTTGAAAAAGTATCTTTTTTTAGCAATAAGTCGTGTTTTTTGGTAGAAAATAATCTTCTTTGTTGAAAATTCACCTTTTTGGTTTAATATTCAGTTGTTCCAGTTGAAGATTTATCATTCTTACTAAACTTGTAATTTCCAATTAAATATTCTGTCATTTTATTTAAAAATTCATCTTTTAACTGAAAATTTAACTATACAATTTTTGTTTGAAAATGTAAATTTTTGTTTGAAAATGTATCTTTTTGATTTGAAAAGTCATGTACTTTATTGAAAATTTACCTTTTTGGTTTATTTTCAACTATTTCAGTTGACGAATCATAATTTTATTTTAAAATTCATCAGTTGGGTAAAAAATGTATCTTTTTGTTAAAATTCAACTATTTGGTTGAAAAATAGTTTTTTGTAGAAAATTGATCTTCCGAATTGAAAATTAATCTTGGTGTTCGAAAATTCATCTTTTTGATTAAAAAGTTAAATATTGCAATTAAATATTCATAATTTTAGCTGAAAATTAATCTTTTCGGTTAAAGGTTAAAAAAACTTTTGTCAAAAATTCATCTTTTTGTTTTAAAATTAATCTGTTCCAGTAAATATTTATTATTTTAGTTAAAAATTCATCACTTTGGTTTAAAATTTCGTTTTTTTGACTGAAAATTTATCTGTTCCATTTTTTTGCAGAAAAGTGTTATTTTTCAGTTCAAAATTCAATGATTTGGTTGAAAACTGATCTTTCATAGTTTAAAATTTAACTATTTTGTTGGAATTCGTCTTTTTGATTGATAATTAGTCTTTTTAGTTGAAAATGCAACTATTTGATTAAAAATTCATCTATCTTGTTGAAAATTTAATTTTTTTACTTGAAAAGATAGGAATTTGAAGCGAATTAAATTGAATTTAATATAGTGCTATGAGAAATTACTCCTGGAAAAATCTGAGATATCTCGAAAAACTAGGATTTTTAGGGAATTTTTTTCCAAGATTTGAATAGACACTCTGTTAAATCTCTCCTATTATCTAATCTTTTACTTCAGATTTGAACTGGTATCGAACTCAATATTACCTATAAGAAAAGTTTTCGAGAATGCCCTTTCGAGAATTCTAGACTTTAGATACATTAGTGCGAGTAAACTAGTTAAAGAGATAATGATAAGGGAGTATAAATTAGAGGAGAATCTTAAATTAATGAGAAGTGTCTACATGATGGAGAGAGGTCATATAATGAACAGGTTCTGCAATCAGATGTTTAGTGAGGTAATTCTACTTATGTTTGAATAAATACATAGTTTTTTTTTTTAATGAAAAAGAATTGTATTTTTAAATACTTTGCAGATTGAGTCGAACATTCTGTGGAACAATTCTTACTTTTTGACCAGCATCTTAGAAGAAGTTATTTCTGAAGAGTGGCCGGATACAAGTTCTCGTTGGTCGATTACAGTTGATAACGTACGAACTCATCATGTCCTGCACGCAGTGAATGGAATCTCTTTGCATTATGCAATTGGTTGGCCTATTAATATGCTTCTAAATGAAGAAACACTGAGTAAATACAACAGCATTTTCAGATTTGAATTAAAATTAAAGTGGGCTCTTTGGACTCTAAATAATCTGAGATTTGCTGGTAAGTATTTCTGTTTTATTTAGTCCGGTTCGAGAGACATTTTCCAAGATTTCAAAAGTTCTCACCGATTTCTAATATTTCAAAAGATTTGAGAAGATCTTAAAACATCTGACACAGATTTTGGACGATTGCATCAAGATTTCAATGACTTCGGAATTTTTTAACGATTTCGCAAAGATTTAAAAAATATCAGAAATATTTCCATAATTTCACAAGGACTTCAAATAATCTCACAGATTTTAGAAATTTCAAAATATTTTACAAAAACTTCAGAAATATTTAAAAAGTTTCAAATATTTTAAAATATTTTAGAAGATTTCAAAACATCTTACAAAGTTTTAACCAATTTTTCCAATATTTTACCATTATTTAACCAATATTTCAGAGATTTTGCAAAGATTTCGAAGATTTCAAATGATCTCTCAGATATCAAACATTTTAGACTTTTAAGCGTTTCAAGCGTTTAGAAAAATATCAAAAGATCTTATAACAATTTTCTGTGATATCGCAAAGATTTCAAACACTTCAAAAGTTTTAAAAAGATTTCACATGAATTTCAAACATTTTAGAAATATTTCACAAAGATTTTTGAAGATTTTCAAACATCTTTTAAATATTTTTAACAATTCTACAAAGATTTAAATAACTTCAAAAGTTTTGAAGAGACTTGACAAAAATGACAAATATTTCAGAAATATTTTCCTGAATTAAGAAATATATGAAAAAGGTCACAAAGGTTTCAAGTATCTTATAAGATTCGACAGGGTTCAAATATTTTAAAAGATTTCAACAAGACTTCTGAAGTATTTATAAGATTTCGAAGATTACAGAAGATTTCTAAAGATTTCACAGATTTCAAGGATTTCACAAGGATTTCAAAAATATCACAAAGGTTTCAAAGATATCAAAAGATTCTTGAACATTTTACAAGATTTGAGAAGATTTCAAAACATCTTACAAAGATTTTTAACGATTTCACAAAGACTTCAAAAGTTTTAAAAAGAGTTCAACAAAATTACAAACATTTCAGAAATTTTTCAAAGATTTCATAGATATTTCCATAATTTCACAAAGATGTCACAATGGTTTCGAGATAAAAAAATATATTTCTGAAGATTTCAGAAGATCTCATAATTTGAAATATTTCAAAAGATTTCAGAAAGGCATCAGAAATATGTTTTAAATGATTTAGAAGATTTTATTCAAAATTCGTAGTTTTTGTACACGATTGGAACACAAAATACCTCTTTTTATCAAAATGAATCATCGTGAATGCATTAAATCAGAAATATTTGAAAGATTTCGAAGATTTTTAAAGTTTTTCAAATGAATATTTCCAAGCATTTTACAAATATTTTTAGCGATTCCACAAAGGTTTTAATAACTTCAAATTTTTTGAAGAGATTTGTAATGATTCGATAAATTTCAAACATTTTAACAGATTTCACAAAGGCTTCTGCAGTATTTATAAGATTTCGAAGATTACAAAATATTTCTGAAGATTTTACAGATTTGAAATATTTCTCAAAGATTTCAAAGATTTCACAAAGATTTCAAAAGATTTCTAAAGATTTTAAAAGATTTTAGAAAATTTCAAAACGACGTAGAGAGATTTTCAACGATTTTACAAAGATTTCAAAGACGTCAAAAGTTTTAAAAAGATTTCACTAAAATTGACAACATTTCAGAAATATTTGAAACAGTTTTCAAGGATTTCATAAATATTTTCATGGTTTTACAAAGATTTTTAAGAGATTTCCGACATATGTATTTTACAAAGACTTCAGCAATATGTATTAAAAATATTTAGAAGATTTATAAAGATTTGAGAAGATTTCAAAACATCTTGAAAAGAATTTCTACGGTTTCAAAAAGATCTTAGACTTTAAATACTTTAAAAATATTTCACAAGATTTGCAAAAATTCCAGAAAGATGACACGAAGATTCCAAAAACTTCAGAAAGATTTCCATAATTTCACCAAGATTTAAAAGATTTTACAAAGAATTTAAAGACTTCAAAATATTTCTGAAAAGTTTAAAAGATCTCACACATTTCAAACGTTTCAAAATATTTCAAATAATTTGGCAATGATTTCGAAGATTTCGCAAAGATAGCAAAATTTGATCGTGAAAGAAGAAATTTAATTTTCATTGATTTTTTATTTATATTCTTAAATTTTTTAATTAGTAAATAGTAAATTATTATAAGGGTCTCATATGGTTCCGATTTTCTTTTAGATCTCGAAGGTTCAAAATCAAAGGAAGTAATGGACACTTTGCAGCATTTTCATATGCGGCGACTCGAATGCTTAAGATTTTGGCTTTTGCATGCCATTGGAGCAATTCATGTTTATCTGTCAGGCCAAGTGCTTCATAGCTTGGGAAACGCTTTAGAAATTGAATTAGCCCAAGCTGATAACCTCGACTCGATAATTAAGAGTGCGTTCGTATTTATAAATTTATTACAACTTACATTGCAAATTTTATTCAAATTTTAATTAAATTCTTGGCCTTTTAAAATTTTCAGTTCACCAGGAGTATTTAAATAAAGTGCATGAGCACTGTTTACAAACTTCGCAATTCGAGGATCTGATGTCAACCATAAATCAGGTAAAAATCGAATTGGATCCATTTCAAAATAGCCGCTGCAACAGAAAAACGGGGAAATTTCATAGGATTAATTTTTTTACCCGGAGTTTTATAAATATTTACAAGAAAAGTCTATCCAATCACTTGAAGTATCACAAATTTCATATCATCATGAAATTATTCAGTTTACAATGTTTAATTTAAAAATTCTTAACTATCAAATGTTTCCATTTTAAGTCTTCATTTTTAAGGGTTAATTAGAAGAATTTTAAATTGAAATATTGAAGACACAAACAATTAAAAATTAGTATTGTTTGAAATTGTAACTTTTTGACTAAAAACGTTCTAAATTGATCAAATGGAAATATTATAATTATTTATTTTTAAAATTGATATATAATTTAGTAGTCCAATTGACTGTTTATTTAAAATGAGAAATTATTTTTAAAAATATTTTAAAATAAACATTTTGAAAACAAATTATTTGAAACCGAAATTCAAAAGTTTTAAATCGTTAAAATTTCAGAGAGCTAAATTTAAGCTTTGAACGTTATAATTTTTTAACAGATTCAAATTTAATTTAAAACTTGAAAAGGGTTCAAAAATTTTAAAACAAAATATCGATTTTTGAAGATTTCCAAATAAAATTGTTGAGCTTTTTAAGGGCTTTAAGAGGTTTTCAGAAAATCCAACATTTTCTTAGATTCCTGCGAAATTTTTAAATGATTTTTTGTTTTGACAAATTAAATCTATCACAATATTTCAAAAATAATTCAAGATTTGAAAATATTCTTTTTGAAAGATTTTGGAAGATTGAAAGATTTTTGAAGATTTTGAACAAAAAAATTTGAAGCTTTTTAAGTATTATAAAAGGTTTTAAAAGGATATAAAAAATATTATTAAGATTCCTGGGAAAATTGAGAATGATTTTTTATTTAAAAAAATTAATTTTAAGAAGATATTTAAAAAGGTTTCCAAAATTGTCAAAAACTAATCGGGAAGAATTTAAGTTTTTTTTTTCTTTTGCAGGACTTATTAAAAGTGTTGGGAAAAAATCTAATTATTTGAAAAGATAGTTCAGTCTTAAAAAAATTTCAAAAATAATTTAAAATTTGAAATGATCCTATAAAATTTTAAACAAAATGTAGATTTTTGAAGATTTTGAAATAAAGTATTGAAGCTTTTTAAGAATTTTCAAAAGTTTCAAGACAATGAAAAAATATTTATAAGAAGTCTTACGAATGATTTATTTTCTACAATTAATTTAAAAAGAATATTCCAAAAGATTTTTAAACAAAAACAAATTTTGTTGAATGAAGAGCAATTGAAAAATTAGTAATTTATAACAAAGATCGAGTAAGTTTAAGAGAGATTAAGAGGTTTTGAAAAGATTAAAAAAAATAAGTATAAACTTAAAAAGATTTATAAAATGTAAAACAAAATGTAGATTTTTGAAGCTTACGAGCAAAAAATCTAGAAGCTTTTTAAGCATATTGAAAGTATTGAAAAGAAAAAAAATAATTAGGATTTCTAGGAAAATCGAAAATCATTATTTTTTTGTTAAAAATTAAATTTTAAGCGAATATTTAAAATGGTAGCTACAATCACCAAAAAATATTCAGAAAGATTTTGAGGCAGTTTTTTTTATTTTACAGGAGTTTTTACAAGTTTAAAGAAAAAACCTAATAATTTTAAATATGGGCTTTTTCGCCGTTTTCGAAAAAATCAAGTTTGAAATATTTGCCACAGTGTTCGTTTTTCTCTGCCTGCACCTATTTCTTTATTGAAATGTTTATAAATATAATTTTCTTCAGTAATCTTCAAAAATTCTGCAAATAATAATTTGTTGAATGCTTCTGCTTACGGAAAACTGACGAAAAAGCGCGCTTTACTACTTTAGCAAATTAATACCCTTTCTTTAGAAAAATTATGAACCGAAACTAAAATTCAGAATTGGCGATCTCCTCTTGTAAATGAATTTGATTGGAATTAAAAGTGTTTAATTCGTTATTAGTTGCTTGAGATGTGTGTCGTGGTTCGGGAAACTTGGAAAACCGGATCTCAAAATCTAGAAGGGAAAAAGCTGGATCTTTTGGAAAGCACTTACATTAAATATCACACTTACCTGGCTTTAGCTTTACATAATGCTATACAACATCATAACGCCACGTATTGTAAGTTTCAGAGTTTTTATTTTATATTTTCATATTTATTTTTCATGTTACAATATACTACTAATTGTTCTATTTACAGTGACGAGCTTGACATCTGTCTTTAATTGCAGTATGCCGACAACTTAAATCCACCAAAATATCATTAGAGATTGTAAAATAGTGTATATACAAAAATCTGTATTGTTTATTATTTCTTTGTAAAACTTCCTAGAGGTTTCGTTAATCTTTGAGGTGCAATTTGATAATAGGACAAGCTTAATTAGAAACAGAATAAAATGTCTTCTAAACTTCAGTTTAGAAATATGTACTAAAAAGACTGAATCAGTTTCTGTAATATAATAAACTCCTTTAGTTTAAGATGTAAATATTAGAATTGTCCAGCACTTGTGATATTACATTTTATTCTTCAACGAATAAAAACGCTCTTTGCTCGACGATTAGCTTTATTTTATACCTTTCCAAATCCTGAAAATGTGAATGATAAATTACTAGAATTATCAATAAATTTTTATTAATTATTTTCAGACAGATTAACGCCTCAGTTTCGAGTAGAATTAATAAAAAAGTATATGAAAGATCAGAGAAGAAGTTATCGGACAGTTAGTGATCACGTGCTTGATATGAGTCAGAATTTAATAACAGAAGTGGCCTATCAAAATTTACCACCTTCGGGTCTTCCATTTCCAATGTCAATTCTGATAAAAAAACGTTTGCACTGGAAAAGAACAGGGTAGAATATTTCCCAAAGTTGAACAAGTTGTCTACTCACCTGAAAAACTTGGAATTCTCAGGGAATTTTTATATGCATTTTTTTTAAGTTAGGGAGTTTTTTCGAGACCGTGCCTATTTTTTTTAAATTATAATATGAAATTAAATAGAAATGTTCTCTTTTTTATTAAAGAAGCTTTGTATTACTGGAATTAACTTTTTTTTTAATTATAAATGTAAATAAATATATATTGTTAAAAGGTCATAAACTGCTATTTTTCAAATGAAAATATTTTTTGGCTTAAATATTAACTATTAAATTTTTCTTTGAGAATTTATTTTTCAGTTGTAAGTGCAACTACTCTGTTGAAAATTAAAACTCTTTTGTTAGTAATACATTTTTTTGTTTGGAGATTAATTTAATTAAAAATTCATCTCTTTGATTTAAAATTATTTGTTTTTATGGAAAATTAATTTTTGAATTGAAAATTTTACTAGTGTCTGGAAACCTCATTTTTTGTTTAAAAATGTATTTTTTTGAATTGAAAATTTAATTAATCTAGTTGAATATTCCATAGTAGTTGAAAATTTATCTCTTTAAATTAAAAATAATTTTTTTTACTGAAAATTTAGCTATTAAAGTTTTGATTGAAAATGTAGCTTCTTAGTCAAAAATCCGTATTTTTTTGGTAGAAAATTAATCTTCTTAAGTTTTTTTGTGCTTCAAAAGTCAACGGTATGGATATTTATTTTCTTGATCTTGACTGAAAAACCTTTCTTAGTTGAAAATACAACTCATGTTGAAAAATCATCTTTTATAGTTGAATTCAACTATTTTTGATTAATAAGTAAAATATTTTTTGATTTAAATATCAGCTATTAAATTTTACTTTAAAAATTTATTTTTTGGTTGAAAATTTAAACTCTTTTATTAAAAATACATTTTTTCTGGACATTCATCAATTTAACTGAAAATTCATCTTTTTGTTTGAAAATTTAACTATTTTGTTTAAAATTAATTTTTGTATTGAAAGTGAATTTTTTTTATTGAACATACTTTTTTTAGTGGAAAATTCAACTAGCTTCTGGAATTGTGTTAAAAATTCGTCTGTTTTGCATAAATATAATCTTATTGGTTAAAAATTCATCTGGTCCAGTTTAAGATTTACCATTTTAATTGAAAATTCATAGCATTAGTTGACAATTTAACTATTTTGTAGATGACTAGTTTTTTTTATTGTTGAAAATTAATTTTTATAACTAAACCTTTAATTTTTCCGCGGAAAATTTAACTATTGAATTTTGGGTTGAAAATTTATCGTTTCTTGTTGAGAAATTAGTTATTTGGTTCAAAATGTATATTTCTTGAAACTAGTCTTCTTGGAAGAGAATTTATCTTTTTGTTTGGAAATGTAACTACTTTGTTTCAAATTAATGTTTGCATTGAAAATGAACTTTTATTGAGAATACTTTTTTTAACGGAAAATGTAAGCAGCTCCTGGAATTGTGTTGAAAATTCGTCTGTTTTGCATAAAATTAACCTTATTGGTTAAAAATTTATCTGGTCCAGTTTAAGATTTACCAATTTAATTGAAAATTCATAACATTGGTTGAAAATTTAACTATTTTGTAGAAAATTACTTTTTTTCTTGTTGAAAATTAATTTTTATATCGTTTTATATCGTTTTTTGTTGAGAATTTAATAATTTTGTTCAAAATGTATGTTTTTTTAAATTAGTCTTTATGGTAGAAAATTCATTTTGAATTGAAAATTCAACCAGTACATTTTTTTATTGTAAATATTTATCTTTTAGTTGAAAATCCAATTCTTGTTGAAAGTTGGTCTTGGTGGTTGAATTCTACTATTTTTTTACTTCAGATTGAGAATTGATGTTTGTTGGTAGAAAGTTAAACTCTTCTGTTGAAAATTGATTTTTTTTTGGTTGAAGATTTATCAGTTTTTGAAAAGTGATTCTTTTAGCTGGAGGTTAACAATATTGTTGAAAATTCGTTTTGTTTTGGTTTTAAATGAATGTTCTTTAATTGAAAATTTAACTAATCCAGTTAAATATTTCCATCATTTTAGTTTGAAAATTATCTCTTTAGTTGAAAATGATTTTTTTCCGCGGAAAATTTAACTATTGAATTTTTGGATGAAAATTTATCTTTTTTAATGAAAAATTCATGTATTGCTTTAAAAATTCATCTTTGTTGAAGAAAATTGATTTTTTTTTTAATTAAACTGTTTAGTTGTAAATTCATGTTTTTTTCTTCGAAATTCGTCTTTTTGGTAATAAAATAATTTATTAAACCAAAAAAAAAATTATTTCATGTTTGGTTAAAAATGTTTCTTTTTTTACTTGAAACATATATTTCCCTATTTTCTTTAAAAAATCCTTTTATTTTCCCCGGTTTTTACAGCGTAAATTTACGAGGGCTTTATTCATCAGATAAATATCTCTTATTTAAAATATCATTGTCAAATATGCGCTGAATTTAAACTATATGAATATACAATACAAATTTGCTTGAATTAGATATTAATAAAAACATATTAATTAAATTTATAGAAACTTGTACCATTAAGAAATTACTCATCCTTTAATGAAGTTACTTTCACAAATGAAAATCCAGTTATTTAATTTCACACAAAAATAGTACTACAAGAATCGCGTACTATGAAAAATTATACCGTGAAAAGCTTGAAATACCTGGAAAAAGCCGGGAATTTTTTCCAGGACTTGACTAGACAACTCGTTCAAGAATTCTAATAAAAATCCTTCATTTTCCAATACCAATTGGTCCGTTTTCTAATTTCAGGGCGAGTCTTCAATTACTAGAACACTTGCCTTTGAACGAGTGCGAGCAAAAATTCTCTTTTCTCAGCCGTTATTACCGAGATCGCATAATTGCTACAAGTTCTTCTCCTTGTATAACTTTTGATTTATCAGAAGATGCAATCCAAGAATCAAATTCTGGTGACTTTAATATCGGCATATCAGAAT
Organism: Druon quercuslanigerum; assembly: GCA_010014905.2. Lineage (NCBI taxonomy): Eukaryota > Metazoa > Arthropoda > Insecta > Hymenoptera > Cynipidae > Druon > Druon quercuslanigerum. The sequence goes on from JAAAKG020147387.1 coordinate 67,637, forward strand.
CGATGGTTTTGGAATCTGGAGAAGAAAGCGAATCAGATTAAACTCGAGATTTAAAAGGTATTTTTAAATCGAGTTCCGAACAAAAGGTCGTCGAAATAAAAAAATTCGACGGACTGGTTTAAAAAATATATTAGATTTTGAAGTTACATGCATAATTTACGGTTCTAAATACAAGATTCGTACACGAGTAACGTTCATTTATATACATTTTAATCCTTTCTTGCAATATTAGTTCAGTAATTCGAAATTTGTATATTTTACATTGGACTGGAGAGTCTGTTTATGAATATTTATTTATTTATTATACACTACGCAATTATCAGAATCCATTCATTTACATCATGTATCGTTCAGACTGTATAAAAATGCTTTCATGATACCAAACACAACTTACGTCTCACTTGATAACATTTACAGTACACTTAATTATAATTAATTACACACTAAACACATTAGGAATATCTATTTGTATTACAAGTACATAAACGTCTAGAAAAAAAAGAGAGATTGCAAAAAACATCCTAAACTCCATACACATTTACAAAAAGAAAAAGAAATAAAGAAAATATCATTTCAACCATTGAATGATTCGTTCTTTCAAGTCATGTACAGGTCGCTAAAATGTTTTCGTAACATAATAAGTGGCTCGAAATGAAAAAATTTGAAGATCTGTACAATTATAACAATTACACATGGAATGAACGACAGGAAAATTTAGCACCGAATGATTTGTTTTTTCAACGATATGCTCCTGAAGGTCTACGATGGATTTTGTTTTACATGGCCTTGGTGAAAAGTGGATTGTTAACTTTGGGCTAAGACGATGGTTCCATTTTGTCCGGATTGCGGGACAGAAGGCATATTTGTTTCATTTATACTAACTGGAGATGTCGAATGATTGTTCGCACTTGCAGCCGCCAATGATTTGTTACGCAGCTCGAAAACCTGCTGAATGCCGTTTCGAAAGCAGAGGAAATTATAATCTATCACACCTGAAAAAAGTTTTTATTTAAGTTCAGTTTGAAATAAATCGGAATATTTATTATTATCAATTACAGGCCGCACAGTCCCTTTGGGATACGATATAGGGACCGCAGGATACTTTTTGTCATGCACATAGGGTACTTTTCGCGCTCAAAGGGTAAGAAATTCAGGATTAATTCGTAAGGTTTAAAAACCATTCAAGTTAAATTTAAAAGAACTTAAGTGAATTCGAAAAAATTTAAATTCAATTTTTTCAATTCATTTTCGTAAAATAGGAACGAATTTAGAGAAATTTAAGGGAAACGAGAAGAATTTGATAAAATTCATAAAAATTTAAGGTTAATTAAAAAAGAAATGCAAATGAATTGAAAATAATTTTAAAGAATGTATATAAAGCTTCATTGAATTCAGTAACTTTAAAATGAACTTAGAAAAATTCAAGGGAATTCAAAAGAATTTGATTAAATGCCCAAGAGTTCAAGGTGAGGTTAAAAGACTTCAGGATTAATTGAGTAAAAAGTTTAAGAAACTTAAAAAAAATCCATTAAATTAAGTAGAATTGACTTTTAGAAGAACTCAAATGAATAAAGAAAATTATTATTGTGAAGAATTATAAGATAATTATTCACAAAATAATTTCAAATCTCTTCAAATCATTGAGAGCTTACTAAGTTCTAACTAAAAAAGTGGAAAACGACTACAGAACAATTCAAAGCAATTTAAATAAATTGGATTTATTTTTAATCGAAAAAATCCATTTGTGTCAGTAAAATTTGAGTGAATTTAGACGAATTGAAGGGAAACGAGAAAGATCGAATAAGTTCATAAAAAAATCAAACTGCATTTAAGAAACAATAAAGAGAATTCTGAACAATTTCAAAATAAGAGAAAATTCATTGAATTTAGTAAGTTCGAAATGAGTTTAGAAAAAAAGGCATTTAAAAGAATTTGATGAAACTCGAACGAACTTGAGCTGAGTTTAAAATACTTTAAGATAAATGAAACAAAAATTAAAATTCAATGAAATTCAAATAAAAATATTAAAATACCTAATATTACTAAAACCCTTGGCAATCCTTTAAAATTATTTAAATCTCTTGAAAATGCCATGGAATCTTTTTAAATGCCCTTTAATATTTAAAAGTTTTTGAAATCACTTCAAACAATTGAAATAAATAAAAAATTATTGGGAATCTTTTAAAATTTCCTAAAGCATTTTAAATCCTTTAATATCTTTCGATATCCCTTGCAATTTTTTAAAGCTCTTAAAAATGCTAAGGAATTTCAAAAAATACCTTAAGCTGTTCCAAATGATTTGATAATTTTATAAATTGATACACAGGACCAATTAAATAAAAACTTTTAAAAATTAAAAAAAAATCCATTGAATTGAGTAAAATTAGAACAATTTAAGTGAATGAAAAAAATCGAAAGAATCCCAGATAATTTAAATGAATTCAGGATAAATTAATAAGAATTCCTGGTGAATTTGAAATCTTTGTTAACCCAACAAAATAACTCACTTCTCGTGAATAAATTCTTTAATTATATAATTTATATATTTATATATATTTATAATTTCTATGCATTCTATAATGATATTTTCTGAAATCCTGGGAAATGTTTTAAAATTCTCTGAGAGCTTTAAAATGCCTTAAGATCATTGAATTCTTTGAAGATATTACAAAAATCCTGCGAAATCTTTTTAAATATGTTAAAAACTTATAGGTCCTGTAAAATCCTAAAACATTTCAAAATTTTTGAAATCCCTTCAAATTAGTGAAATCATTTGATAATTCCTTGCAATCTTTTAAAATTTCTTAAATATTTCTAATTAAATGCTCTTGAAATTCCTTACAAGTTTATAAATATCCTACATTCTTGAAAATCACTTTTAATTATTGAAATCTTTCAAAAATTTCTCAGAATCTTTAAAAATACCCTGAAATATTTCACGACAATCAGAAATAGGTTTAGGAGTGAACTGAGTGGTGATTAACCCAAAAGTTACTTTATTGAAAGAAAACTGACTTAAGAAAATTCCCTGATTTTTGCTATTTTTTGCAAAATGACTGGCTCTGGAATGCTTTGATCTTATTATAAATTTGCTTAAAATTCCATTGTGGACTGCAAATAGGGTACCAGTGACCAAATCTTGAAAATAAGGTACTTTAGGGACCTTAACTGAATATAAGGTACAATAGGGGATATAGGGACTGGTCTGTGAGGCCTGTAATTATTTATTAATTATTCCTAATTTAAAAATATAATAATTATATCCTTCTTGCTCTAAGAATTTAAACGAAAAAAGGGGTCACAAGAGCCATTAGTTAAATCCTAGGTAAAAAAGATTTTTATTACTGAAAACTGTTTATATTATATGGGTAACCCGGAAATATTAAACGAAAGTGCCATCTTTTTTCGCGCTATTTCTTCAGCAAGTTTCCTAGTAATTTTTGCATGAATTTTTTGTTGTTAACTTGCTTTGAAAAATCGGTTAAAATTTCTACTGATTAAAATGCACAAGAAAAAAATTCAAAAATTTTAAAATGCACATGTTTCAACTTTCTTAAATATATTTTTATGATTAGATAGATTTTGACTCCTTATTCTCTTCAATTTTTCTATTTTATTCGCTTCAGTAAAGAACTCTTGAGTTGCTCAAAATATTTTTCCAAGGAAGTCAGACACGTTCACAGAATCTTTTAATGCCAGCTAAAGAAAGTATAGTGTAAAAAAAACAGAAGTTATAAAATTATTATTTACGAGAATAATAAAATTACACATTTTTTTTAACACACAGTTTGCTCAAATATAAAACCAAGTTGAAAATACAACTATTTGTTGCCATTTTGTCTTAAAAATTCGTCTTTTTGGTAAAAATTAAATCTTTTTTTGTTGTTAAAATGTAACAGTTTAGGTAACAATTAATCGTTTTTCGTTTATTATTCAATTATATCATTAAAAAATCAACAATTTGGTGGATATTTTTTTTCTTTTTTGACTGAGAGATCTTTTTTCATTAAAAAATCAACTATATTGTCAAAAAGTTGACTTTTTTAATGGAAATCTTTATTGGTTGCAATATCAACAATTGAAATTTTTTAATTTGAAATTTTATCAATTTAGTTAAAAATTCATCTTTTTAGTTTCAGGTTAAAAAATCAATTATTGTGTAAATAATTCGTCTTTTGGGCTTGAAAATTCCACAATTTGGTTGAAAATTTGTATTTTTGTTTTGCAAATTCATCTCACTGGTTGAGAGTGTACCTATTTTTTTTAATTGAACTACTTTGATAGAAAATTCAACTATTTGTTTAAAAATTAACTTTTTCAGTTGAAAATTCGTAATTAACTTTATTCTTGAATAGTCGTATTTTTTAGAGAAACTTAAATGTTTTTTATTTTAAATAAAAATCTTTATTGGTTAACATATAAACTATTAAATTTTTTTTTGAGAATTTTTCTTTTTTGTTTATAATTTTTTTTTTAATTCAACCATTTGATTGAAAATTAACTTTTTTATTTGAACTTCGCTTTTCGAGTTGAAAGTTCTACTGTTTTAGTAAAATCATCCTTTTCTCTTTAAAATTAAACAATTTTACTCAAAAATCTCTTTAGGATGAAAATTCGTCTTTTCGGATAAGTTCAACTGTTTCTGCCTCAAAATAAAAATTTGTTTTGGTTCAAATATCAACTACTAAATTTCTTTTTGATTTTATAATTTTTAATAACAATTTGTACTATTTGGTTAAAATAGTGAAAAAAATTTACCGCTTTGAATTGAGACTTTATCTTTTTTGGTAGAAACATCATCTTTCTTATTTCAAAATTAATCTGTCTTAAATGAAAGTAAAACTGCCTTGCAGAAAATTCCTCTTTTCGGCTTTAAAATTCAACAATGTTGTAGAATTTAATTTTTTGGGAGAAAATGCAAATGAATTATTGAAAATGAATAAATTTTGGTTGAAGATTCAAATATATTATTAAAAATTCGTCTTCTTGGCTGAAATATCAACTATTACAATTTCCGTTAAGAATTCATTTTTGTGGTTGAAATTCGACTAATCGTTTAAAAGTTGAATCGCTTTGTTAAAGAATTCATCTTTTTTGGGTAACATTGAACTGTTTTTCATTCAAATCACGATCTTTTATGGTTGAAACATTAATTCTTACATTTTTTTCTTATGATATCATCTTTTATTGTTTACAATTTTATTATTTGTGTGAAAAGTGAATTATTTTGTTGAAAAATCAACTATTTGTTAAACAGTCATACTCTTTGGGTTACAAATTCATAATTTTCAATTAAAAATTCGTATTGTTGGTAGAAAAAAAAAATCTTTTTTATTGAAGCCATCTTCCTTGGTTGAAAATTAAACTGTTTTGGATAAAATTTGGCTTTTTGACTTGAAACTTCAACTATTCCGTTGAAAATTCATATTTTTTAGTTGAAAGTTAACTTTTTTTGTAAAAATTGTCATTTTTTAGTTGAAAACTAAACTTTTTTCTAGAAAATTCGACTGTTTGGCTTGAAAATTTAATAATTTAATGAAAAAGTCAATTATTTGGTTGAAAATTCAAGTATTTGGTTACAAATAAATTTTGTTGTTGAAAATTCAACTTTTTTCGTAGGCGTTTCGTTTTTTTACTCGAAGCAAAGTGTTCGTAATTTAAAAACGAAATATTTTTGGTTGAAAATAAACTACTGGATTAAAAGCTAAACTACTTTGTAAAATACATTTTTCTTAGTTGAAAATTCATAATTTTAGTTCAAAATTTATATCTTCAGTTTAAAATAACGTATTAATTTGGATGAAATGCAATATTTTTACTTGATATATAAGGAATTGATAGCGTTTAAATTTAAATTTAATATTAACACCTAAATTAATTTTGTTTACAAAAATGTATTCCCCTATTTGAAATTGGTATTAACAAAAAGTATATCACTCAAAGCAGCTTAATTTCCTAAATTTTTGAATTTCTCTTTACGATTCGCAAAAAATGAAACGAAACCTTTTAAAAAAGGTTGAAAACTTGGATAAACATTCTCGGTTTGAGATATTTGCGAGGATTTTTATAATTTAACAGGAAAAGAGGGCAAACTTAAGTGGAAAAAATCTTACCTTGTCTTTCAAAGCTGTCTTCTCGCAATATACAAACAAGAGCTAGGAATTTGTTCACTTCTCGCAAGTAGAGAATTGTACCATTATTTAGTTTAATTAAACTAGAACTTTGACTGTCGAAGGCTGCTGCTTCTAGGTCTTCCCTCAAACTGCAAATAAGAATTCATCTAGGAATTAGTTTATTTTCTAGAAAAATTTCAATACTATTTAATGTGATTAATAATCAATTACCCATATATACACGAAACATCAATTACGACGTCTATCATATCACAACAAAGTTCGTAACTTTGCATATCGACTGGAGAACTGTCTGTTGCGATGTAGATTTTTGAGACAACATCGAAGAGAAATGCTTTCTCGATTGCAGAATTCTATATTGGATAATCAGCGTTTTTTAAATTTTCCATATAGAATAAGTTTTTAATCTGTAATCCATAAACTTAATACTCACGGAAATAAGAATATTTAGCAAATTCTCTAAGGCAGGTAACTGTGGAATTAACTTCTGTACAACTTTGCTAAAAGCCTCGAATATACTATGATCATAAATAGATGTGAGATGGAAGCTCAAGTGTATTTGATCGCACCCTAAAAAACAAAAAATTACCCATTTATTAATTGAACATAAATTTTGACTATTTTCAGAATCTCTGCTCGACGGATGATTTTGAATTCCCGGTTTTCTCCAGGAAGTGGTCTAGGATTTATAAAATTATTATAAAATTAATTAAACATCTTTTTTAATATTAATTTTAGATGTTAATTTTTTTAATAATAAAATATTTCCTGGTCAATAAAAACCTAAGATCAACAATGAAAATATCTTTTTTAATCTTCACAGCCTAACTCAGAATTTTAATTCTTTTGAAAATTTCTCTTTTCTGTGTCAGAATTATATCATTCTTTTAGAAAATTCCTTATTCCAAGTCAGAATCAATTTTTTGTTTGGAAATTCCCCTTTCAAGGTCAATCATTTTGAAAAATTCACTGTTCCAGATCTAAATAGATTTTTTTTTAATTCTCTGACCTTTTTAATCCAAATATAACGGTCCAAAAATGCATTGGAATTTTTTCACAATTCTGCTCAGAATTAACCACAGAATAAGAAGCAAAAAATAATTTTTTAATTTTACACCACAAGTATTTTTTATATGGTAACAAAAAAAACCATAAGCGAAACATTATTATATATCATTCAATTAATATTATATTTCACTGATAATTCGTTGCTTAAATACATTTTTTAAACAGTTTATTATTTATGATATCAATTTTCTGTTAGAATAGTTACAGAAAGATAGTGAATTAGTCTCAATTTTTCAGTCAGAGCGAGGATATAATTATTTAAAGTTAACAACAATAATTTTTTAGATAATGTGTTATTATTTATAACGCTATTTTCTCAAAATCTAGTTCGAAAATTTCTTTTCTTTTTTCCCCCTTAAATTGTCAACTTTTTTCCAATTTTAAATTAAAGTGAGGGAATAATTAATGTAATTTAACAAAAGTAATTGTTTAAACAATTTATTATTGTTTGTTATATTTTCTCTTATAGTTATGCTAGAAAGTTATCATTTTTCTGCATTTTTGAACTTTGTATTGGTTTATTAGTTAAGAAGAAATAATAAATAAACGTCAAAGAATAATTTTTTTAACAATCGCTTTCTTTTTTTGGATATATTTCTAAAATGAAACCAGATATTTTGAATATTCTTTAAATTATCTATATGGATCATATTAAATGTAACTTTTCCTTGAAGCAATTACTGAAAGCCTTTTTGTTTAAAATAATATTTTTAAACATTCTGAAGAATCAAAATACTTTATTCTGAAAACAAATGGAATACTGGGATTTTTAAAATGAATTAGGTATCATTTTTTAAAATTAATTTTAAGTTTTTAATATTTCAAAATATGTCGAAAAAGAATGTGGAACATGTTGGGACCATTTTTGAAATTTTGAACTACAATTTTTTTATGGCAACTGAATCTTTTCAAAACATATTTAAAATTTTTTAAAAGATTTCAAAAAAATTAAAAACTTGAGAAGATTTTTAAAAATTCCAAATTTAGAAGATATCGAAAAAAGAAGCTATTGCAGAATTGTCTGAAGATTCTTGGGAGAATTTTTAAATGACTTTTTATTCTAAAAAATTAATTTTAAAAGAAAATTGAAATAGATTTCAACACCTTTTAAAATATTTCCTAACATTTTGAAAGATTACAAAATTGAAAAAACTAAGTTTAAGATATATTTAGAAGTTTTAAAATGATTTAAATATAATTTAAAACTTATAAAGATTAACAAAATTATTTTCATGTAGATTTTTGAAGATTAAAAAAAAGTAAGATGTTCAGGAATTTTGAATAGTTTGAAGAGAATAAACACATTTTATTATGATTCCCAGGAAAATTAAAATTTTATTTTTATTTATAAAAAGAACTTTTTAATTTTGGAAGTTTTTACAATTTTAGGAAAATTTCGAATCATTTAAAAAAATATATTAAATATTTAGAAGATTTGCACAGTTTCAAAAATTGAATTTTTTAAAAAAGATATCAATTTTTGTTAATGAAAGGTTTCAAGGAAATAAAAAAAATTTCATAAGATTTCGGGAAAAATTTGTAATGCTTTTTTATTTTAAAAAAAAATCAATAAGATTTCAAAATATCTCAAATGACTTCTAAAAGTGTCGAAAGAAAATCTAGGAGATTGTAAAACGGCATTTTTAATGTTCTACTATTTAAAAAAGTAGTATGAAAAATTAGTATATAAAGTTTAAAAATATTATTCATCTCTTTAAAATTTCTAAGTCCTAAATATGTTTTAAACTGACGTATCCCAGTTTTTTAATATGAACAAAATTCCGGGCCTTTTCCCAGCATCTTGGTCAGACAGACACCCTGATTTTTCCTATTAATACTACAGTATGGCAGTTTTAATCAAAGAAAAAATTCCCGGTGATTTCCCGGTTCGTAAATATTTTTCACGGTCATTGAAATTAAAATATTCTAAGTTTAAGGCTGAAAGAATGTCCATTCGAAGTGATAAACTGCAAATAATTTTAAGCAATTTTAAGCTGGAAATATTAAAATGTGAGCGATAACATTTTTTTTAATGAAATGAACACTTCTTAAATTAGAAGTTAAATTGCTTTACCGATATTTCGGTATAAACATTGGGAGTTTGTCAAAATACGTCGACACTTCGTTTAAATTATTTCTAGGAATAATAGGCTTCCAATATTTATTTATGCATCAAAATTCAACAATTTTACTTACAAATTAAAAGTTTTTAAATAGAAAAATTAAAATTGTAACTTTCAAAGTTTTTTTTTAGTTTTGAATATTAATTCATATAGTCAAATTTATTAAATTTCAGATATTGCTTCAGTTTAAAATTTGAAAATTTTTTAATTAAGAAAAATATCAATTGCCTAATATTTATAAGTATTTGACTGTTCATTTAGTAAAATCAGTATTTATTTTCATTCCTTCGATAATTTAATATTAATTAAAATTAATTAATTAATGGCATAAAAAATAATTATGAATATATTATTTTGAAGTTATTTTAAAATTGAAAATAGTTTATAAAGTTTCAATTGAGCGTTCACATTTTTTTAACTACTAAGACTTTCCAATCGATTCGGCTTAAATTTCAACGTTAAAATCTGGAAATACCTGAATGTATAGTTAAAATTTAAAAAGCGTTATAATTTGTATTCACAGTTGATCAACCAACGTTTTTTTAAATACACAATTGTCGATGTCAAACACTTCTAATTTTTAATTTGTTAAGTCTTCAAAGCAGCATTTTTTGAGTGAAAGATTTTTGAATTACGCAATCTAAGCTGAATGATACCATAATTGAAACATAAAAATTCAACTTATAATTTTTTTAACAGATTTTTTTTTCTAAAATTTGTAAAATTCCCGGTCAACAAATAAGTTCAGGGGCCGCCATGTATTATCTTAGATAAAAGATAAATTACCAGAATCGACCAAGTCATCATTGGCCCTCGTATGAATATCCCTCTGTGTTTCCATCTTATAATCATCAGACAATCCATCGACTTTATGAATAAACACCTCGAATTTAATCGATTGGTTGACCTTGTACGCTTTAGTGACCGTAAGATGTAATTTGTTCAACGCTTCCATGTAATCGTCTTGAGCGTCAATCACAAAAACTAAGGCACCGCAACCACCGAAAATCATATCGCTATCAAAAGTTGGATCGAAAAAATCGATCTGTCCTGGAAAGTCCCAGATTTGAAATTGCACAAAGCTCGAATTGCAAATATCGTCCTTGATGATTTTGTTTGTGCTTTCCAAAAAGAGCGTCTCGTTCGGGGACATTTTGTGAAAAACTACTTTTTGAATTGAAGATTTACCACTCCTAAAGAAGAAAATAAAGCGACTTGTATAAAATATAGAATAGAAGATATTGCAGTTTTTTTTAGATATAATTATTTCATTATTTGGATTCTTTTTGGTGGAAATTTACCGTCTAAGACCCATTAGAAGAATTCTGGGTTTTTGATCTCCTGTTAATGGACCAGATGATCCATCTCCCTCTCCATCGAAAGTCGTGTAGCCAAAATCCTTGGGAAAAGAACCTACGTCGTATCCCGACGGATATTGATCATCGTCATCCTGTAGAGAAATTCAACATTTGCTCATACTTCTATGACCTTTTAAAGACTTTATTGAGCTAAAAAATCCGATAAAAACTCAAAATGGCCTATAAAGGAAAAATAAAGTTTGGGAAATTTAAAAAACTAGACAGGACTTTCGAAAGATTGTTATTAATCATACAAATTCTTTTAATAATTCTTAAATGATATTTATCCGTGTCACTGAAATCCGTATTAACTACGTCCGCCGCAGCATTGTAGTACATTTCGAGAATAAAACGCTAAATTATTTACAGTTTTATCTAAAATACTTTTAAAAAATGCGGAGAAACGATTTCCAAAGTTGTCGAATGATTTTGGTAGGAATGATCATAAGAAAATTCTTCGAAAAGTAAGTAAACGTTTATTCTCAGATAAATAATATTGCTTTAAATATTAATTTTTTCTAAATTTTTAATATCAAATAAAATTACTAGTTCTCGTATTCTAATTAAAATTTTGCAGTAACTAAAGATTATTTAAGAAATATAGTCCAAATTAAGCGTACATCCACAATCAACCATGTATGCTTCTATAGAATTTACAATTTTTTGCTAAGCAAATGAATCTTGGGAATATTATTTTATCTAGTACTTAAAAGCGTAAAATTTAAATGCTGCAATAAAATACTAAAAAGAAACGAGTAATATTTTTACTTTTTTCAGTGCTCGAAAAACTTAATTTTCAAAATTCCCTGATTTTTTCCCAAACAATTTTTCGTTTTCCCTGACCATTAATAATCAAAGACTAAAATTTTGATATTGTATCATTTTAAACATAGAATCTTTTATAAACGAAATAAAACATTAAAATAATATAGTTAAAAATTAATAGTTATCAATTCAAATTCTTTAGTAACTAAAGATTATTTAAGAAATATAGTCCAAATTAAACGTACGTCCACAATCAACCATGCATGATTGTATAGAATTTAAGATTTGTGGCTAAGCAAATGGATCTTAGGAATATTATTTTATCCAGTACTTAAAAGCGTAAAACTTAAATGCTGTAATAAAATCCTTACAAAAACGAGCATAGTTTTTACTTTTCTCTGTGCTCGAAAAACTTCATTTTCAAAATTCCCTGACTTTTTCCCAAAAAATTTTTCGTTTTCCCTGACCAAAAACAGAAAAGATGATTTTTCAACAAAAAGTTTTCATTTTCAACCTGCAAAACTAAATTCTCGACCTAAAGTGTAATATTTAATAATTCAACTAAACAATGTGAAATTTCTAGAAAGAAGAGATGAATTTTCAAACCAACAAGACAAATTTTCAATAAACTACATCCATTTTCAAACAGTTGAATTTTCAACTAAAAAAGAATTATTTATTTCCAAAAGTGGTAGAGTTAAATTTTCAGTAAAAAAATGTAAAACAAAAAACAACGAATTTTGAACAAAATAGTCAAATTTTATCAACCAAAGAGATTAATTTTCATCTAAAATTATGAGTCTGCAGACCAGTTTTCTATAAAACAGTTGAATTTTCAACCCGCGAATATTAACTGTATTATAAAAAGACGGATTTTTGACAAATTAGTTTAATTATCAACAAAAGATGATTTTTCAACTAAAATTATGAAAATTTGACAGCAAAAAATTAATTTTAAAGAAAGTAGTTTAACTTTCTACCCAGAAGTTCCCGCCAAAGATAATTTTCTGTAAAGGAGTTGAATTTTCAACCCGATAATATAAACTTAAAAAAAATGTTAATTGTCGACCAAACAGTGGCATTTTTGGACAAAAAAGAAGCTTCAAACAAAACGGTTATTTTTGGGGGAAAAAAGTCGAATTTTCTCCTAAAAAAGATCAAATTTCAATAAAAAATGGAAAAGTCACTATTTCAGTTAAAAATTAATCCCCCCACAGAGAGCTTTCAACAAAATATTTAAGCTTTCAACCACAGAGATAAATTTTCAACTAAAATGATTTATCATCAACTGGAATACTTAAATATTCAGTTAAAAAAATTAATTTTCCAAGAGACGAATCTTCAACAAAAAGAAAATTTTTTTAACAAAGTGGTACAACCTTCAATCAGTTGCATTTTCAAGATAAATAATTAATTTTCAAGCAATAATGGAATACTATATATTCTGATAAAAAATATTTGAATTTTAAATCTAAAACTGTTGAATCCAAACAAAACAGACGATAAAAAACAAAGTAATTGAAAAAAGATGAATGTTTAAACCAAAGGGGATGATTTTTTGACAACCTTGTTGAACTGTCATCAAATAATGAAAATTTTAATTCAAAATATAATTGACAGGAGAAAAAAACTACAAAAAATAGAAACAGAAGTACAAGACACACAGATTACAAATAAGAATATTAATAATCAAGGGCAAGAATTTTAATCTTGTAATACTTTTGATAAATAATCTTTTATAAGCGGAATACAATTATTTTAAAATTTCAATGTTATTATTTTTGACTTAGAAATTCATATAACTCCAGTGATATTCTTTTAAATCCTTTTATATGCCACTTGAAATATTCTTGAATCAATTTAATCATTGAAAGCATTATCATATTAAATGTATAAGTTCCACATATCTTTTAAATTTATTTTCAAAGAATAATATATACAAAATTTCAAAAGAAACCATTGGAATGAATTTATTTGATAATAACAAATTATAATTGCAAAATTTACCTGTGTCAGATTCCAATGTTTATTTTAAATGACGCAAATGCGAAACAAAATAATATAAAGTGTAAATTTCAAAGTTGCACATAAATAACTTTATACAATAAAGAATCAAAACGAATAAAACAGAAATTTAGACTCTAGTAGACTTTAAATATCTTAATCCCAAATGTAAATATGCAAACCTACATGTAAATAAAACTATATTATAAATCCTGCATATATGGACTGGATTTCATTTAAATTTAGGGTTAAAAAACAAATTTTTAATTCAAATAGTGACTCTTTAACAAAGCACACATTTTTTAACAAAGGAGTTTAGCTCGCAACCAAGTAGCGGAATTCTTAACAAAAAAGATTAATTCTTAACGTAAAATGTAATATGCGTAGTTGATATTCCAACCAAAAAAGACCAATTTTCAACTAAGATAAATTTGTCAGTACAGGGTGTCCAGTGATTCTTAGGAACGAAATGCAAGATCTTTTCTAGGTCACATTTTTTTTTATTCAATAATGATACAACCTTTTGTTATAGAAGCAGAAAAATTGCCATTTCGTTTGTTATTGGTCAACGATTTTTAAAGAAAGCAGAAACATAAATAAATTTTTTTTTTTTTTTTCAACATAAATCGTTCTTGAAATCCTTGAAATCTATGAAATCTTTGAAATATTTGTGAAAGCTTTCATTAATCTTTGTTTATGAAATCTTTGTGCAATTTATATGAAACATTCGAAATAATTGTGAAATTTTTTGCATTCATTCGAAATCATTAAAATATTTGTAATCTGGGTAACATTGTTTAAAATCTGGTTTGCTATACCTTTTTTAAAAGCATTGAAATCTTTTGAAAGTTTTAAAACCTTTGAAAATAATAGAAGTCTTTGGGAAATATAGTGTAGACGCATTTTTCAAATCTTGAAAATCCTTATAATCTTTATGAAATGTTCGAAATCTTTGGGAAATTTTTGTGAAATCTGAAATCTTTGTCAAATCTTTTGAAATTTGGTGACATTTTTCCTAAATCTTCATTCGTGAAATTTTTTTGATTCGTTGAAATCATTAAATTATTTGAAATCTTTTAACAGTTTTAAAAACTTTGTGAAATTGTTGTGAAATATTTGAAATCTAGTATACACGCCTGTTTTTAAACTGTGAAATCTTTGCAAAATGTTCAAAATCCTTTTAAATATGTTTAAATCTTTGAAATATTTTGAAACTTTTTGAAAGCTTATTAATGTTTTGTAATATGGTGTATACTCAAAAACCGAGTGGTGAAATCCTTAAAAAATCAGTCATATGACCATGGATCATTCTAATTCTGAAACTGAATTAACATCGAAATGCCCATCTAATAATTTTCATATTTAAGTTGAATATAACCAAAAAAATGTAGACTTTAACATTCTATATCATCGGAGACGAAATTTAAAACATGCAGAATTATTCACAATATTGAAGTCTGTTCATTGGAATCTATAAAATAATTGGTAGAATCTACCAAAAATGTCCAACAATTTCTTGATTTATTCTGTAACGCGTAAATGCTACATTATATATATCTTCATAAATAAAAAACTTTTAAGTAGTAAGATTTCTTTCAAACATCATAATTCTATCATAATAGACTAAACGATTAAAATGACTTTTCGAATTTCAATAAAGAAAAACTGTTAAAAATTTTTTAAAAAATAATTAAAGGTTCTCGTGAAAAATTCAAGGAGATTTTCAGGTTTTCAAGGCTCAAAACAAATTCAAGGAAAAGACCAGAGTTTCAAGGTTTTCAAGTAAACCAAGTAATTATAGTTCGAACAAGATTTATTTATTAGATTATTAATTAAATTTAAAAGAATACTTACAATATTATTTTTGACAATAATAGGTTATGTTAATATATTTCGTCGAAAGTTCGCAATTTTTATCAAAAGAACAACTTTTTTACGATTTATTTTTCCAAAATATTATATATTTATAATTTCTGAAGTTAAGACATCACTTTTCATCAATTCTCAAAAATATTGTACTCACGTTTCTATTATTTTAGACAAATATATACTATAAATTACGAAAATTGTGCAATAATATAAATGTTATATTTTAATACAATAATTGTATGAGGCAGCAAAAATAATCGGGAGAGTAGCGCGCGTGTTTATTTTATAGTATTCTTGACCTTTTTAAATAAACATGTGACAATAGCTTATTATCTGTTAGACAAGAATAATGTTAAAATATAGAATCATTCGAATCAATTTATATGTATTCATTTTCCCGATGTAAAAAAAAGAAAACGAAAAGAAAAATTAGATTTTTCTCAGAATTGTAAGAATAGGCCTAATTTTATTCAAGACTGTTATCAATGAGCAAGATTTCTAATCTGTTGTCGAAAAATGAATAAAAGTCATCACGATAAAAACAGAATTGTTGGTTGACTCACCATGTCTGGAATCGACACTTGTCACCCTTGTCGTGATATTATTTTCTTTTCAGAATAGAGCCAGAGCTGAAAATGTTACCCCTTGGCTTTTACTTCCTTGCTCAATTTTTGCCCTTGGTCCACGTAGGCCCACAAAATCTAAGCACAATCCCACAAAAAAATTTGCGAATGTAAACTAAACACCCTAAACACACAATAGCGCAAATAGGTGGGTGGAAAGGGAATGGTGGGAATCTGGGAATGTTTTGGAAAAGAAACGGACGAAACGAAACGGAAAGTTTCATGAAACTTTGGAAAAG
This sequence comes from Druon quercuslanigerum, assembly GCA_010014905.2. NCBI lineage: Eukaryota > Metazoa > Arthropoda > Insecta > Hymenoptera > Cynipidae > Druon > Druon quercuslanigerum. The sequence goes on from JAAAKG020147387.1 coordinate 83,820, forward strand.
TTTCAGTTTCAAATATTACAGCGGGAAAATTTTAAATATTTAAAAAACCTATGATGTATTAGATTCAAATATTCAGTTAAAATTATGAAATATAAATATTAATATAAAATATTGCTAGGATTGACACAATTTTTTAAATCCAGATTTGAAGTATGTATTTCGAAATCAAAAAGTGTCCAGTGGAAAATTAACCTTATTTTGTAAACCAAATTCCCAGCTTTCTAAGCTAATATTTTTAAATTATTAGGAATTAAATAAAATTCTCATTTATTTATGGCAGATTCTTCCCTTTTTTCATTTTTCCACTTAAATACGAACTGAATTAATAAAACGCAATAAGAAAATACAACATTTTTTCGTTGAAAGTCATCCTTTTTGGTAGAAAACTCCACTTAACTTTTTGTACTGAAAATATAATTATTTTCTTTGAAAATACACTTATTTGTGAAAATACTTTTTTTTACCAGGAATTTACCTATTTCAGTTGAAGATTCATAATATAAGTTAAAAATTTATCTCTTTGGTCGAAAATGTAAATTTCGTGTTAAAAAATAGGTCTTTTTTGGGAGAAAATACTTATTCTTAATAGAAAATTAATTTATTTGATTAAAAGTTGAACTACTTTATAAAAATTTATTTTTTACTGAAAATTTAATTATTTTAGTTCAGGATTCATCAATCATATTATATTATCAATTATTAGATTATATTATCATATTGATTTTTTTACTGAAAATGTAACTATTTCAGTTAATAATTAATTATATATGTGGAAAATTGATCTCTTTGTCGATTTTTGTTTAAAAATTAATTTTTTGTTTGGAAATTTGTAGAAAAATTATCTCTTTGGATAATTATTTCAATTGTTTGCTGTAAATTGTCTTTTTGTTATAAAAACATTCTTGCTCGTAGAAAATTAATTTATTTGTTTTGAAAATTCAAGTACTTGGTTCAAAATTAACATTTTTTTTAAAAAATCGAATGTTCGGTTATAAAATTCGACTGTTTTTTTTTAAATTCTTTTTTGTGTCTTGTAAATTCAATAGTTTGGTTTAAAATTGTTATTATTTCTTGACTAAAAAAATCATTTGTAGTGGAAAATTTCACTATTTTTTTATATATTCATCTTTTTAATTTGAAAACAATATAGATTTAATGTTTTTTGATAAAAAATGTACTGATTCAAATCTACAGATTTGAAAACCATTTTTTCGAAAATTCTTCCTTTTTGGTAGAATTCAGCTGTTTTTGAAATAAAAACAATATTTTTGTTTAAGTATCAACTATTCCATTTTTAGTTTAGAAACCGTCTTCTCGGTTGAAAATGTAATTATTTAATTAAATATATTTTGAAAAATAAGCAACAATGTATTCAAATGAACGTGCTGACATCTTGTCAGCTGACGTCGCAACACGCAACTTGAAATTGAACGAAGGAACAGAAACTTCACATGGCGCGAAATTTAAACAATATCACAATCTAAATGCTGGTAACTAAAAAAGGAAGAAAACACTAAGATTATCTAGAGAAAAAGGCGTGAAATTCTAAATAATTAGAAACTATTTTAGACAATCTTATCTAATTTAACACTTCGCAGATGTTTGACGTCTGGTTTTTAAAAAAATTCAACTTCAGGACCGTATCTATCGTATCTATTCAGCATTCCAGACGTCCCAGACTTGACGAAACATAACCTCAAATAAAGTGCGGTGAACTCGAAACGTCGAAACACTGGAAAATATTCCTTATTTTTATTGAATTGCGCAGTGAATGAAAATGATAAATCATTGGAAAGCATCCAAGGATATTGAAAATTTTGTAAATCGGCAAAGATCTTCTAAAACTCGAAATTCCGAATGTGACATATGAGAAGTGCGGGCTATCGTGATGAGGAAACAGACGGAAACGTCATTCGACTTCATTTGATTTACACACGAAAGATGCAAAAAGTTGCAACTTTCAGTACCGCTACGCGATCTGATGCTGGTTTTACTCGATTGACTTCTTCTGCATCTTCAGGAAAAAAGCGTAGATTGTTATTCGTGTAAAAAAGTTTCTTTCTGACGTCTGACAATTTGATGAAGATTCGAAGAGCAGAGAAAACTTAAAAATCCTGGAGAAAACATACACAGAGTGATGTTTGGTTCTCCGTCGTCAAATTCGTCCTCTGATGAGGCTCAGGGTGACCATGGACTTGCAGAAGGTGTCAAACGTAAACCCGGGTCGAGAGCACGAAGACGTCAACACAGAGATTTCCGTGAAACAAATCGCCCAACAGGTTAAGTTTACTAACTTTATATTTCTCTTTCATTAGCGCTCAAATTTTGTCCATGACTTTAAAAATTGTTTAGGGTTGTAATTTTTATCTTCCTAAAAAATTTGGTTTACTTTTTTTAGAAGATTATTTCATAGATTTCCTTGACGGGTATATTTATTTAAAGTATAGCAACTTTCTTTAAGAGATTTCTTCTCAAAATTGATTTTTCTCTGTAACATTTTTAGAAGCAAAAATTTTATTTCTATTTTAAGATTGATAATAATTATTTTGACATGAAACCCGAAAATATTTTTAAGTTTACTTTATGATTGTCAGTTTTTTTACTTTTTAGTCGAGAAACCTATTTGATCACTTTAAGGTAGTTGTCATGACAACAGTCAGGGTACAAATGGGTTTTCTTTAATTTTAAGAATCAAAATAATATTACTGATGCTGTCATTTCAAATAAAAACAATTTCTTTTAATGAAGTAATTTTGAGACGACCGGGAATTTTTAGAGACCGGAAAGAAACCGAGAAATGACAGTAAATTTATTATTTGAACAGGAATTTGACCAATTTTCAGCAGATAAATCTGTCCAATGCTCATTTCTAAAATCTTATGCTTCAAAAAGTTGTCGATGTTAGATCTTCATTTCTAAGCTTTATATGTTCAATTTAAAGAAATTTAAAATATTAGTTTTGAAGACCGACAAGAGAATGATCAGATTTTGGGTTTCTTTTTTAAATCTCATAAATTTTCTACTAAGCTCGGTTATTGTCTTCTTTCGAAAAATTCGATTTTCTCAATCAACTGAAACTTATATTTTTGCCAATTTTTTTTGATAAATTCGTACTTTCATAAAAAAGCATCTTGAGAATTTTCTTATTTTTGTTGCAAATAACGTCAGATACGATAAAATGTTAAAATTATAGGTTCCACGCTTTAAAAATTCTTTCAAAAATACGGATTTCATTTTTGCAATGTATTGCATCTTTTAGGATAAAAATGCCAACATTATATTTTTAGGAAAAAAGATTCTCCCGGCCTCAAACTGGTTTATCTCACTTAAACCTGACAGAAACTTTCTAAACATATGAAGAAGATTAACAATAGATGAGGTTTTCTAAAAAATAATGTTTTAATATTTTTGAATGTTCAACAAGAAAATAAAGGCTTTTCTGATATCTGCCGTTGCTTGCGAAATAATTAGAAAAGTCTCTTTTATGAACAAATGTTCTCCTGACCAAAAACTCACAATATTTATTCCTTGTGAAGGTACAAATTCAACAACAAAAAATTGGCAACAAATATAAATGTGGGATTTTTGAGAAAATCGACATTTTGTACGCAAATCGATAAAAATACGTCTCGCCTAATTTCTTCTAAAAAATAACACAGTTCGTTCGCAAGAGATTCTGTTTCTTCAAGTGTAGAAACTGTCTTATTTGGAATTGCATTCGGTCTTTAGTTTTCAACTGTAAAAACTCAATTTTCATTTTTTCTCAATTTTGAAATTTTTTGAGAATTCAAGAAAAAAGTGAATTTAGTATGAAATTAATTTATTATTGTAAATATATAAATTACTTATGATTTGTTAAATTAAACTGTTGTGCAACTAGTCAAAATTGAACAATTATTGATTTTTCTAGACAATTGTGAATTTGTTCAAAATTAAACAATTCACAGATTTTAACCTTGAAAGTTGAACGGTTTTAATTTGAAAACCTAGTAGCCAAAACAATGTAGACGCCCAATTGATACTTTGTAAACTACTGTACTTTTAAAAATAATTTCAAATGAATAGATTTATAATTAAACACTTTAATTCATTTTCAAATCCTACTCATATGTTGTTTATCGTTAAATGTTTAATGTTTCTAACCTAAAATTGCTTAAAATGATATAATTTTGAACATTCACAAATTTATTCATCAATTTTTTTAAAAATAATTTTTGAAGAAGAAAAAATATTTTAAACATATAACTGTATTTTAAGATTATTTGCGTATTTTTTAAATTGGAAACTGCTGAATTGTAGAAAATGTTTTCCCTGGCAAAAATAAGCCAAGATTGATTAAAACTAAACAATTTTAAAACATTGATAATAAGTGACAGAAAGAATTCAATCATAAAAACTGGTCATAAGACATGTTTGATAATAGAATTTAAATCCATAAAACTACAGGCCTCGGAATTAACACACTATTTATGTTATATTTATTAATTTTCTAGAATAATAATTATGTCTGCTATCTCAACGAATCACATCATACTGAAAACAAGAGATCAATTTTCAAATCATAAAGTAGAATTTTTAGCAAGAGCTACATTTTCAACCAAAAAAGAAAAGAGAAAATGTTGAAATATTAAGCTAGAAAAACTAGCTTTCTTCAATAAAGATGAATTTTCAAATACTAGTGGAACTTTCTACCAAATTGTTAAATTTTCAAGCCAAAGAGACTCATTATCTATACAAAAAATGGTAAATTTTCCAATCGAAAATATGAATTTTAGACCCAAACAGTTGATTTTCAAGCAAATAGTTACATTTTTAGTTTCAAAAAAAAATGAATTTTCAACAAACAAAAAAAAAAACAAGTTTTAAACCCAGAAAAGTTACTTTCAACAATAGTTTATATTTTTTCTCGCAACATATACATTTTTACTAAAAATTGATTAGTTACATTTTCATTTAAGACAATTAATTTTCAATTTAAAAAAAACGATAGCGCCAAGTAGTTTAAATTTTTGCAAAAAATTTGTAATCTTTGTCAAATCTTTGAAATTATTCTCAAATATTTTTAATCTTTGAGAAATCACTGAAATCTTTGTCGAATATCGAAATATTTGAAAATATTTTTTAACTTTTTCAAATCTTCGAGAAATTATTGAAATTTGTGAAATCTTTTAAATATATCCGAAAGCTTTGCAAAACCTTTAACATCTGTGGTATCTTTGGAAAATCATTGAAATCTTGGTCATATCTTTGCGAAATATTACAAATATTTTATAAATTTCAAATAATATTTTTGAAATAATTGAAATCGTTGGAAAATCAACTAAATCTTTTTAATCTATCCAAAATCTTTGGAAAATCATTAAAATATTTACAACAAAATTTTTAATATTCTTTAATTTTTTGAAATTTTTGTGAAATCTATGCAAACTATTACACATATTTTTTAAATATTTAATAATATTTTTGTAATTATTGAAATGTTTGAAAAATCATCGAAATCTTTTAAATCTATCCGTAATCTTCACGAAATCTTTAAATCTTTGGGAAATCATTATTTTTAAAATATTTTTTAAATGGTTGAAATCTTTAAGAAATCGTTGAAGTCTTTCTAAAAACTTTTTAAACTATCCGAAATCTTTGCGAAATATTTGAAATATTTAAAAAATCATTCAAAACTTTGTAAAATGTTTTAACACTTTCAAAATAATTGATAATATTTGTGGAATTGTTTAAATCTTTGGCAAATCAATGTGAAATCTTTCTGAAATCTTTAGAAATCTTTGAAATATTTTTGAAACATTTGTGAAATATGCAAAATCTTTACAAAATCGTTGAAGTTTTTGGGAAATCATTGAAATGCTTCAAAAAGATTTTTTAAGTAATTGATATATTTTCAAGAACTATTGAAATCTTTGGGAAATCACTGAAGTCTTTGTGAAATCTTTTAAAACTATCCAAAATCTTTGAGAGCTTTGTGAAGTTCATAGAAAATCATTGAAATGGTTGTGAAACATTTGAAATCTTTGTGAAATCCTCACGAAATTTTTGAAGTATTTGGTAATAATATTGGTCAAATTATAGAAATCTTTGGAAAATCATTGATGTCTTTGTAAAAATTTTTATATCAAGGCGAAATCTTTGCGCAATATTTGAAACCTTTGATATCTTTGGGAAGTAATTAAAATCTTTCTGAAAACTTTATAAGTATTTGCGAAGAAATCTTTGAAATTTTGGAAATATTTTTGAAATAGTTAAAATCGTTGATATCTTTGGGAAGTCATTGATCTCTTTGTAAAATCTTTTTAATCTGTCCAAAATATTTCGTACTATTTGCGAATCTATTGAAACCGGTGCGAAATCATTGAAATTTTTGTACGATCTTTGTAAAATCATTCTGAAGTCTTCAAAAAACTGCAAAATATCAAAAATAGTTTTTTAATATTTGGTAAAATTTTGTAAAATTATTGACATTTTTCAGAAATAATTGAAGTCTTCGTAAAATCTTTTAAATATACCTGAAATTAATATGAAATATTTGAAAACTTTCTTTAGAAATCTGCAAAATATTTGAATTTTTTGAAATATTTGGTTATATTTGTAAAATTATTGAAATCTTTGGCAATATGAATTTTACATCTGTATTTATTATTATTTATGTACAATTTGTATTTAGTACAGTATTATTGTACTATGTAGAAATTGTGCCATCAATATTATAAGTCTATTCTTCTGTCCCCACCTAGAGAAAAAAGGCTTCGCTGCTTCTGAACTACCTTAAATGTCATTCGATATCATATGAATTATATTTAACAGATGTAAACTTTTTTCAGGATCTGAACCAGCGCGCCGAGAGGAGAATCCATTTAGCTTCAAGCACTTCTTGAAAAACGATTCTCAATCAAATTATCATTATTCAGGAGCAAGACCGAAGGTTTATACTGTGCATTCAGTAAACAGTGAACCTAGTAGCCATGAGAGAGAAGGTGGAGTTTATCCCTGTAATCCAACCGAGCTACCAGATTTTGTTCAGGATCATTTAGTAATCGAGCAGTGTTATGTTGATCATGACAGAATCACATCTCCTGCCACTGACGTCGACAACCTGCCTGATTTTGCTTTAAATAGTATGGAAAGGCGACCAAAGCGACACTCTAATGATTCTAAAAAGCATCAGGCTGATGGCGAAAAGAATTTTTCGTTCGATCTTGCTAATCATTTAGACAGGAGGAGTAGGAATCATGTTTCCTCTAATTCATCTCATCCAGATCCGCTGGATTTGCCTAATTTTAACAGCAGCGAAAATGCTGGTGGATCTGAATCTCGAAGTAAGAATACTTTTAGAAAAAAGTTTTCAATTCTTATGCCTTATATGAAGGCTTTTTTTTACAATACTTGGGTTTCTACCTGACCTTTATTGTCAATAATAATCAAGATCATATTAGTTCCTGTTTGAATTTTTTTTATCTTCTGAAATGTTGAAATTTGGTTTACACTCTTTATTTATCTGATAATGTACATATATATATTTCTTAATAATGAAGTATCATTATGATTTGGAACAGTAAATTTTCGAGAAAACTTATAATTTTGAGTTTGAATAGGAAATTTTCCGAAGCAATATTATATGTAATTCTAAATTTGATCAGAAAATTTTTTAAACAAAATTTTAGTTCAGATCTGGAACAAGGCATTTTCGAAAAGAATTAAAATTCTGACTTAGAAGAGGTAATTTTCGTCAAGAATTATAACTCTGGCTTCGAGAAACTTCTCCTTTTCCTCATTTTTTCCCTTGAATGCGAACTGAATTAATTGCTTCTAGTAAAAAGATTTAACTCTTTAATTTACGATTGAAAAGTAATATATTTTATCATGAATAATTTTATGCAAAATAAGCGTGAAACAGATTCATCATTAAAAACCAGACTGCTAAACTACCTCACTTTTCGGCTCATTAGAGACAAAAATTAAACATATGAAAAAAGAGGGAGAAAAAGGGAAAAAGTCAACCAAAAAACCAATCTCTAACTTTTTTCGTTCTCAGTCTTTTTTATACTACTGGAGAACCAACATGTTTCGAGGTCAACCTGATCAACCATAAAAGATTTAACTATTTTTTGTTATTGAAAATTATTTCTTTTCAATTAAAAGTTGAACTACTTAGTTAAAAATTTATTTCAGTGGTTGAAGATGAAAGTGTTTTATTGAAAATTCGTTATTTTTGCGTGACAAATTAATTTTTTAAGATGCGTATTCTATTTGGTTTAAAATTGATTGTTTTTAGTTGAAACTTTGTATTTTTTTGGTATAAAATTATTCTTATTGGTTAAAAAATCAAGTCATTGGTTGAAAACGAAGTTTATCATTGAAAATTCATATTTTCAAGACAGTTTTTCATTTGAAATTTAAATCTATGTTGGTTAAAATATTAGTTATTACATGTTTCCTTCTTTGTTAAAATTTTTTGTCATTGTTCAAGATTCATAATTTTAGTTGAAAATTCATCCATTTAGTTTCAAATTTCATTCTTTTTGTTTAAAAAATTAATTTTTTAAACTGTAAATTCAACAGTTTCATTTTTCGTTGAAAGTTTATCCTTTTAATTTGGAAGTATAACTATTCAATTAAAAAAATCTTAGATATTATGAAAAATTTGTATTTTTTAGTAGAAAACTATTCTTTTAGGTTGAATATTCATCTTGTTTGTTGAAAATTCGACTATTCGGTTAAAAATTCAACTATTTGGTTTCAAATTTAATTATTATTTTTTTTAAATACGTCTTTGGATAGAAAATTCGTCCTTGTGGATTCGAAATTCATCTTTTTCGTAGAAGAGTTCTTGCTTCTTGGTTGAAAATTTAAGTAGCTTCTAAAAAATTCTCCTTTTTGTCTTTAAGATGCAACTATTTGCTTTAAAATGCAACTGTTTTGGGTTGAAATTTAATCTTTATTGTTTGATTATTTGATCATTTTATTGATAATTAATGTTTTAAAGATTTTCGTCGACATGCGAGATAACCTTTTTTGGTTGAAAATTCAACTGTTTAGTTGAAAATTGAGCTTTCTTGGTGGAAAATTAAATTTCTTGTAAAAATTAATCTCTTTTCTCGTAAAAATTTCATCTCTTTTTAAAAATGCAACTGATAAGTTGACAATTTAATATATTTCTTTTGTTTGAGGATTCAACGGTTTTGTAAAAAAAAATTAATTTGTCAGGTAGAAAATTAATCTTCTTAGTTGGAAATTCATCTTTTTGTTTAAAAATTCATTATTCAAAATTCGTCTATTGCTTGGAAGTCAAACTGGCCGTAAATGTTACATTTTTAGCGTAAAACTAAATTTGTTGTCTCAAATTTATCTCCGCAGGATTAAAAATCCACTACTTTTTTAAACGTTTGTATTTTTTGGTTGAAAATTCAACTCTTCGTAAAATTTCATGTCTTTTCGCAGAAAATTAATCTTTTTTGCTAGGAAATTCAAATATTTGGTTGAATATTCAATTATTTCGACTTAAAACTTGATTAGTTTTGTATTGAATTCAATATTATGCCTAATACGTGTACATTAATTTGATAGAAAAGAATTTATTCCCATATTGTTTCTCTATTGTCGTACAAAATCACCAGGTAGACACTCTGAATATTACGCAGTTGTTCGGGAATTTTAATTAATTATGTTCCAACAGGTTTCCCATTCGATTTACAAATACCTCCAGTGGAATCCAATGATGTCCTTTTGAATGGTCAATCAAATGGCCTCTCGAATATTGTTAAGTCGTTGCCAGACTTTTTGAGTGACGGTCCTATCCGAAATACAGGAACTGTTTCCAATGAACGGCCTAATTCCTGCCTGAACGATTCTACAGAACACAGGGTGCTCATTTTTTTTCTTGAATGATTTACTAGATCAAAGAAAGAATAAGGGACCGTACTTAAATAGCGTAACAGCTTAGGGGGGTGGGGGGTCGAGAGACTTTGTTACAGTAGAAAAATAGTTGTTGCTCGCAGTAATTGTACAGAAAGAGTGACGTCAAAGTTCGCCTATTTTTTGGACCTCCCTAGCGACCTGGTGAAAAAATATAAAAATATGTTACACGTATCAAATTACTCGCCGCTGAATATCAAAATGAGCATCGCTTTTCGTTTCTTAAAATTTGTTTAAAAATTACCTCTATTTAGGGGTTGAAAAGATAAAAAAAATAAAAGACAATAAATTAAAGCTTAAAAAAGTAAAATCACGTATTTTTTGATTGATAAGGGGTTGATTTGAAAAATGATTTTATAATTAGTCGTATTTCTCATTTTCAATTTTTTTAGGCTCTTCTTAACCCCTAAATAGGGGTAATTTTTTGAAATTTTTAAACGAAAAGCGATGCTTACTTGGTTTTTAATGGCGAGTAATTTGATACCGGTAACATCTTTTTATATTTTTTCACCAGGTTGCTGGCGAGGTCCAAAACATAGGCGAAAAAACAGCCTATTTTGGCATTTATCTTTAATATGCATTTAACTTTAAGCGCCCAAAAATCGTATGTTTGAAAAACGATCTTAGCCAATAACAATTTTTAAAGAAGTCAGGCAATCTTATTCATCAGGGAAAAGTCAGGGATTCAGAAAAAAAATCTTACAAAACTCAGGAAATTTTATTGGTGAAGGAAAAGTCAGGAGGTAGAAAAAAAATCTTGCAAAAGTCAGCGAATTTCTATAAATTTAAATAAGTATCAAGCAAAATAACTTGACAAATTTTCAATTTTATTTTTGTATCATTTTATTCCGTTTATAAAAAATTGTGGATTAAAAATCTTACAAAGGACCCCGCACAATTCACATTAAAATCCGGCCCCGGTCAAACTGGCTGAAATTGCAATATAATATAGTTCAAAGCCTCCTGATCAAAAAATCCTAATGTGTACTAGTCCAAGGTCCAAGACCATATTCCAAGGTGTTGCTGTAAGCTCAATTACTTCGTAGAAAATTCAACTGTTACGTAGAAAATTTACTTTTTGTTCAAAATTTAAAAGTCAACTGAATCTTTTTTTGGTTAAATATTCTAGTTTTTTTGTTGTTGAAAATTTGTATTTTTAATAAAAAAAGTCATCTATATTGGTAGAAATTGAATCTTTCTGGGGTAAAAATGAAACGGTCTATTTGTTACTTCAACTTTTTTGTTTAAAACATCGCCTTTTTGGCTTTTAAATTAATTTTAGTACGGCCCCAACTTCTATCGAGTTTTTCTTCCAAATGAAAAAATTTCGAATTATTTTGAATTTGCAGTTAATGCTAGAAAACGAAAGACTGCTACGCGAGTTGAAAATTGTACGAAGACAAGGGAGTGAAAGGGCATCAAGGTATTATACAAAAATCATAAAATCTGTATCTTCAAATTAAAACTTTTATTATAAAAATATTAAATAACTTAACTATTCGCAGAATACAAACTCTGGAAAATCAGTTACTATCTAGAAGACAAGAGGATCACGAAGAGTGGGTTAATCTTGAAAAGGCTATGGAAAAAGTGGAAGATAATCTAAAACGCAGCACTGTAAGTTCAATTAGATTTGCGTAAAAGTCTTTTTTTTTAATTCGTTCGTTTATTATTTAGATTAAAATGCATATTTAAAACGCAAGGTATATCAAAGCTTTTTGATATTCAATTTTTAACTTAATTTCTATTGGACGATATTGTAGAGACGAGCAGTTCACGCAGAGACTATGGTAGCGTCTTTGAAAAAAGAAATTGGAGAACTAAACGTGAGTAGAATCTATTTTTCGAGACCTACTTTTCACTTTTACCAATTTTCGTTGATACTAAAATTGGCCCTTTCTTTTAGAATGAAGTCTCTATGCTACGATCGGAAAATCGGGAATTAAGAGCTGCGATTGGAGGAGGTTGCAGTAATTGTAATAATGCATGTGCCGATGGAAGAATAAAAAGATTGGCTAGTGACTTGCGGACCGCAGCTTCTACAGCAGAAGTTTCACTCAGGTAGGTTTAATAATTTCGGTCTGAAAGTTTATCTAAAATTTGTTTTAAACTATTTACAGGGCTGCTACAAAGTTCCCTAAGTCACTTTAAGTCACTTTTTTTGTTTTAGGAAAACGCCACTTTAGTCACTTTAATAAATCTTATTTTAGATTTTAATTTAAAAAAAGAAAAAATAATTTATCTATGTATGAAATCTATAATAATCTATGGTATGAAAAGGCTATTCAATATCAGACTTCACACTCCTATTTTTTTCTCATATTTTCAAGAAACTATTTTTTTTTATTTTGTTGGCCAAATGCGAACTGACTTAATGGAATCCAATACAAAATTCAACTATTGTTGGTTGAAAGTTAATTCTTTTTGTGCGAAGTCTACTAATATATTTTTGATTCAGAATTAATCTTTTATGAGTAAAAATCATCTTGTTTAGCCGAAAATTCAACTGTTTTGTTCAATATTCGTCTTTTTTATGGAAAATTATTTTTTTTTTGTTGTAGAAAAGTCATATTTCTTAGTTAAAAATTAAATTTTTTGTGGAAAATTAAACTGACTCCTTGAAAAGTCTTCTTTTCGGTCTAAAATGTCATCTTTTGGTCGAAAATGCAACTGCTTTTGGTTTTAGTTCAATTTTTCTTGTTTAAAATTTCGACCATTTCATTGAAAATTCAAACATCAAGATTCAAATTTTTTC